>JBCAUA010730203.1:0-12500 GCA_038406235.1 Peronia verruculata | reverse complement strand
CTTTGCCATTGGGTGACATTTCTTTCAAGCCGATTTCTTAACTGCTTCCCCATTTTTTTTTCTCCCTTCCAGCTCAGCTCTCCCTCTTTCTTTCCGTCTTTGTTCCTACTTAATTCTAATAGTGCAAACCTCGAACAGAAATAGTCCAATGTCCCTTCTTTTTTTTTATACCAGATCCAGTATTAGTCATTGCATGCCGAGAAATCATAATTGTCGTTAAAACCTGTTTTGCTTTTGAATAGAGCATGTACTCTGGTAGTCAAATTACAGTGACTTTTTTTTTTTTGGAACTTCAACAGTTCCACTTTTCAGACGTCTAACAGTTAAAGGGTTGAGCACATTATTATATATGTCACTTTAAATGTAAAGATATCTGGTGCATTCATCAGTTCACGGAATTTCTTTGCTCTATATCACTCTGGAGAACAATTCTTGTTATCTTTTTCCGTATACTTTCATATCAACTTTCAATTTGGATGGAAATATGCAAAGAATCCCAGATAACTCAGGATATAATTATATCCGTTCAATTTCCTCCCACATACGATATTCTGTATCTCCTGGCCTTTCTCCTTCCGCCCTCTTCTAACGTCTTTGAGAATCTAGAGAATGCATTTGCCAAGGCATTGCAGAGAGATATGTAAATGCTGTCAATGACCTCAGTGACATATCTTGCGGTGTTAATTTAAAAGCATAACTTTGCACTTATTTGCATTAGATGTTTTTTCCTTAATTTTTTTTAATTTAATTTTTTTTTAAATTAACTTTTTTTTTTTACACTCATCATAATATTATTATTGTTTTGTCACCATAAACATCAGTCTGTAAAAACTTCTTGAAGTGTACACATAAAATGTCAACCCATAACCAAGTCAATATCGACAATATACATTGACAGCAAATGTGAATAATTAATCAGTTATAAATTGATGAAATTGATGGAGAGCCAACATTTGCAGCCCGCTTGGCTCTTCATGAGGGCAATAAAGACAAAACAAACAAACAAACAAACAAAGTAAAATAGAAATCGAATGTAGCCGTGTATGAAAAGAGACGATTCTAATGACATGTTTATGATGCTGATTTCTTTCTTCATTATTGTCATTAATTTTTTCAGCATTATCATCGTCGTTATCTTCTATCCTCAGAAGCGAGAGAAGTGGCCAATACTTTCGACTGCAAATATATCGAAACATCAGCGGCCCTGAATCATCAGATAGACGAACTGGTGGCAGGAACCTTGACCCAGATCAGGCACCAGCTTCTCCCGCCTTGCCCCACACTTCAGCTGCCCCAGCCTACCAAGTCCAGGAGTCGCACGCCCTCGCCTGTCTCCTTCTTCAACAAACTCTTCAAAAGAAACGTGAAAGGCTCCGCCTCTTGTGAGGGCATCTTCATGAAATGAGGGAACACAATCATATTCTAGACGATGCTGTCACCCACACTGCAGTTCTACCCATCATTCATCCTAGATCAGCACGAAATGACTTTCCTTTGAAGAAATATTGATAAACAGAATTTTTGTTTTTGTATTTGTATTAATTTGAAGTGATGACCAACTCGACTTTTGAAAGTTAACTTGTCTTTGTAGCTAAATCCTTGAAAAGTGAATTAAAGCAATATCAGTATGCAAGACCAAATTAATTCACGCTACAAGTTGTCTTAACTTCTTACAATTGCAATTCTTTGAAAACAATGCAGTGGAACTTGAGACAAAATAGACTTTTCCATTCTCGAACTGTATTCAAGAAGAGCTAAACAATAGATATTTCATACTTTATCAACACTGAACTGGAACTATTGTCAGTAATACGTACTAAGCTTTTCGGACACAAGAAGTTTCCAGTTATCACATTGTGTGAATCTTACTCTAGACTTTATGCTTTATAATATATTCATTACTTGCACAAATTCTGTCCTTAAGCACTTGTGCATTATAATGGACATCAAGATCCCACTTCAAGTGGTTGGTATCAGTTATTTTTCTTTAGAAATATAAATTGGTAACGGGATATTGCACAAGTTTTATTGAGGAAAAGGCATTTGGAAAGAATGATCTCTAAGAGCACTCCCTATTAGCTTTATTATTCTAATGTTTTAGTTCATCAGTTTGACTATGTCAGGCGCTAGGGAAACAATAAACAAAGTCTGCATTGTCGTTACAAGAGGCGAACTAGATTCTGAGAATAATCACCTCATATAGATCTATGCTGTACTTTGTTTTCCTGAGTACTTTATAGAGAGAAATTCGGACTGAACACGCTTATATAATGCACTACATACAATGAACTCGCACACATTTCTCCCCCCTCTCCCCCCCCCCTTTCCATTCCACATACATCCAATTCAGTCTGTTTATTGTAAAGACAAAGCAATATGATCATTTTTACTACATTCTGGTCTATGTTATTAATTTATTTTATGATGGAGTGCTGGAATAAGTAATTGTTATATATTGAAATGATTTTTATTTTTTTTTTTTTTGCGTGCACATACCACATACGTGAATTGTACTTTTTTTTTTTCAGAGTCATCCACATATTTGGTCATTTTGATCTGTTAACCAAATGAGAAACAATGTATTGGTGTTGGATTGAACATTTTCCCTTTTTTTTCCATGGTTATAATCCACTATTTGTTTTGCTATCATACATGCATGAAAATGTATTATTTTATTTTCACAATGACATGAAGAACACAGGAAAATGAATGCTAATCATTGTTATAACATATAATAATAATGTAAAGAACAAAGCCATTATTTGCCTCTCAGTTTCAGTTTCGTTTTTCATGACAACTGAGCAAATTGTGTTCTCTCGTTTGCCCCATATTAATTTTTGAGCTGTCACCTTCTCATATAATTAGTTTAAAGATTATTTTATGTACTACTATTATGTAGATGTATCGATGGAGAGTGGTGAGTAATTTCATTCCATGCTGTAAACAAAAATCGTGCTGGGGGTGTTGTATTGCAAAAACACCAATATGCACTTTCAAGCAGTCAAGTACTGGAATTAATTATATTGATTATGATAGAATATTGCACCAATTACTTTAGTAAACTTTTGTCGGATCCGATTTCCTCAGGCGCTATTGACTGACACTTCGCACCAATGCTATGGGGTATGTTAGATATCTCAACAGATTGATAATCATTATGTATGCACGGGGAGAAGGAGGTAAAAGAATGAAAAAAAAAAAGTAAAAGAGGGATAGAAAGAGGTGAAGAATCAGTACAGAGTGTGAAAGAGAAAGAAAGAGAGAGAGAGAGAGCGAGAGCGAGAGAGAGAGAGAGAGAGAGAGAGAGAGAGAGAGAGTTAAGCTCTTCTTGCTTAATGTATAAATTATAGCAACTTGATTATTGTAATTATGATATAAATAAATAAATATATGCAATCGCAGGTCTTTGCCAGTTTTCTGAAAATCTGTCATCTTTCAAATTATTGATATGAAGGACTGCAATGAATATTCACATTTACCTGATAAATAAATAAAATAATGAATAAATAAATAAATAAGTAACCATGTATAAATTAATTAATTCTTGATAAAGTTAATAAGATAAGTAAACAAATTCTAACATTAAATCAATTGGAACAGACTCAAGAAGTAAACATGTTGAAGATTTCTCTATTCAAATTTGCGGGTCAAAGTTCCACTTGAACAAGAGAAAACAGCACTATGGCGCCTTAACTTTGTCTTTAGTAACTGATCTTATGAATCTTTTTGAGGTCGTGCGTGCATTATAAATATATATATATATATAAATATACATGAATATTCAAGCATTGCTTCAGACTTCATTTTTTACCATACTACTCATATAATACTGGTGTAATGCGATACTCTGATCCTTTATTGCCTCATGAAATAATAGCTATCAATATTGATGTAGTTTCATTATGAAGTATTTGTTCAATGAATGTTTCCTATCATCATTTTCACCTTTATGCTTTCAATCGAAATGTTGAGTCATGCAAGTTTATTGTTTTGTTCGCTTGAAATTCTGTGCAATAGGCTGTAATCCTCTGGTTTCTCCAGCCAACATAATGTTCATCATTTATCATGGTTATTGTCGTTTTATTATGCTTGGTAGAAAATATCTGTGTTAGTAGAAAATTATAGGATTGCAAAGGTCTCTCTAGTTACACACTGCTTCAAGTGTTAATTGAGAAATGATAGATTATGGGGCTTCAGATATAGTATTAGCATCGTGTTTCAAATGTATACTGTTGACAAGAAAACAATGACTGTACTACATGTTGCAATAGAGAATCATCGTCTTGTTGCTCTTGCTAGAAGATTTGAGTAGGCTTACACTTTGAAGCTGCGAAGCGATTAAAGGGCTGGAAAAACAACAACAACAACAACAACAGAAAGTATCTAACAATATTTATACATTTATCTACTTTTTTCATTCTTCCAAACATTGAATTACTCTCAGGTCGGTGTTCAAGTTAAAAAAAAAAAGCTAACTGTTTGAAATAGTGTGAGGGACACATATCAAATGTTACTAAATTCTCGGGCAATGCTACGATGTGTCTTTCTAACACTCACGACATTCATTTTATCAGGACACGTGTTGTAGTGTTGTACGATATACATATGAAATGTATATATATATATATATAATTCAGACTCACATGATATATGTATATAATGCGGTATATAGCCAGTTGGTTGGTGTCATTCGCGTTAGTCAGTCTAACTACGAGCATTATAATACATGTATTCCTGTTGTTGACTACACAAATTGAGAACTGGTTTGTCCTTTACAAAATTACTTAGAATGTATCGGAATAAAACTGTTTTCTTCAAGAGAATGAACGAGAGGGTCTTGGTGTCCGTTTCTTCTTTTTTTGTTTGTTTGTTGTTGTTGTGGTTTCTTAAAATGATCATTTATTGTTGTTGTTGGTGTTTCTTCATTTTAAAGATTATTCAACAAAACGAAGCCATGAGACAGATCAATCATAGACCCAGAGATGGCTGTGGGCACATTTTACAGGTCAAAATCCCCGTTGTCCATTCTAGGATGTTGTCGCCATCCTTTTTTCTGTGTATGAAACGTCCTCTTCTAGCCGCCTATCATGAAGTGCAAAGTGCGACTCATATTGTTCCAGGCTTGTGTTCTCTATATTGACGTTATTTCAATCACCAAACCCCAGACACTTGTATGACTAACCTACCTACTGCCCCCTCCCCCCAACCCGATCTAAACTATACTCACATAGATTACTCAGAACAGATATGTAGATGAAATGAGATAGCACAAAGTAAAAACTAGGGTCGATGGCAGTAATAATAATAAAAAAAAAAAAAAAACTATGTTGAATGATATACGATAATAACTTCCTTCGTGTTTTATGTTCGTTCATAATACATTAAAAAATAATATTATAATAATGATAATATGACATTTTATTTCAACTTCAGATTAATGATCAGAATGATAAGTTCAGGACGATGATTACCTGACATCTGCAGTCAAGACAAACAACTTTGATTTTGTAAATTGTGTCAGAATCTCATGTATTTAGATTTAACTACTCCCTTCATTTTTGCAGCAGGAACTGCAATGACATGAATCCTCTTTTGGCTGAAATTTCTTTCCTTTTATACTAACTGTCGATGCTGCTTACTCTCTCCTGGCTCAACCTTAACTTCGATGCAATGTATGTTGTTCTTCTTAAGCCTTTCAATCCTAAGAGATAGGATTATCTCGCCTTTTAGAAGTTGTCAGTTTTTGCTGAGAAATTGTGTGGGTAGAAATTTGGAATTTGGACATTTTGCCCGGACAGCGGCACTCAGGCCTACTCTTCTATCAATTTTGAACTGACGAGGGTTCTTTAACATGCGCAAGGTACACACTGGACTTCCGAAATATATTCGCCCTTATCCAAGAGGCCTAGATGTCGGACTTCCCTACCCATAGGAAGCCAGGGGACTGTTTAGTCACTGAAAAAATGCGGGTTTTCGATCTTCGTGTCCTGTCATCCCCCGATGCAGAACCCGAGAGTCTGTCCCGATCGCTCCATGAGCAGACGCCATACCTATTGAGCCACTGCATCCCCCCCGGACCATTGCTGGGACAAATAGATAATATTAACTGTCTTGGGTATCTCATATGGCATGATATTTACCTAAAGTTTAAACTTCATTTTTTTTTTTTAAATTTATATTATTATTTGTGTACATATGTATTTATTATTATATAAATGCATATATTTTTTTAAATCAATCCATTCATTCATCTGTTTATTGCACATTTATTTATACATAACCCATTGTTGTTGTTGTTGGTGGTGGTGGTGGTGGTGGTGGTGGTGTTGTTGTTGTTGGTGGTGGTGGTGTTGTTGTTGCTGTTTGTGTTGTTGGTGTTGTTGTTGTTGTTGGTGGTGGTGGTGGTGTTGTTGTTGTTGCTGTATTTTGTTTATTTTCATCCTTACCAAGTTGAGGACTGTAAGTACTAAATTGTTTTTAAGTGGTATGATTCATTTTATTCCATTTGGACAAAACACATGGTTGCACAATGCTGGTCTTCCAAAAAACACAGATAACACTCCAAATGATTTTACTTCATGAATACAGTTTGAGTGGATTTTCCTCACAGTTAATTTCTTAACTTTTAATAACAAATGAAGCAACACTTTAGTTATGGATGTGTGGCAAGTACTTTCCATGTCCGGTGTTCCGCTGATTTTCTCCACATCTGCGGATTAATAAAAAGCTATAGATGGATACCATTTTTTTAGTTTCTGAAAAAAAATTGAAAGAAGATTTTATACAATAAGGTTTGTTATTATAAATACATTCCTTTAGATCTTGAAGAGTTTTGCATGACATTTTGAATGAATTTATTCCCAAAATCCTATTTATGGTGTATTTTGATAACTTTTTCTCCCTTTGCATATATTTGACAAAATAATGATAGTAATAATAACTTTTACCATCACTAGCCCCGATGAAGAAGAAATAAGGTTTGAAAGTTTGGCCAAAACACCATCTTATTTAGTCTGTAGTTGTACTCGTACCATGTTGTATTCTATATACATGTACATGTATTGGTGCTTGTTTCTTTTGATGCAGTTGGTTAGGAGTCGGTAATATAATATCTATAATAAAATTTCTATAATATTATAGTGATGATAATAATAATGAGGATAGGGATGATATTATAACAACAACACAACTGGGTGGATGGATGGATGGATGGATGGATGGATGGATGGATGGACGGATGGATGGATGGAGAGAGGGAGGATGGGAAGACGGGAAGGACGTGGAGAAGGAGGAAAAGACAACCATTTTGCAAAAGAAATCAAAATACATTATTGTCAACAAATTACATTTACCTGTTGGTACAAATACAATATTGAGACTTCACGCCATTGACATCTCGAGTCCCTGAACTGATGGAATTGTATCCCTCTGGACAGCAGTACAGCTGAAACAATGGGCGTGATTTATGTGATAACACGGAAGTGGCCATCAGTATCCTTAGCAATTCCATAGACACAACGATTGGCATGCAAGGATAAGATGCCCATGTATCTCACAATATATTCAAGCTTTCCAGCGTAGCCTAGATTGAAGCATTTGTAATCACTAATATAAGAATTAAATGTTACACGAGGAAGATTGTACACCACAAACAAACAAACAAAAAAATATATTGTTGTTGTTGTTTTTTCATTTCGGTACATCTCAATAGTTTAAATTGTTGAAACAATGGACTTATGTTTCAGTTGTTGATCGCAACAGATCTCCTGTCAGAGACGCTTTGTAACAACTCAAATTGGTCAAATCTAGCAGTTTAAATGAGCCATATATACCACTCAAATCTCAAGGTTATGAACACTGTACAGGCTTGGCCACTTCCATACACATTAAATCTCTTAATTCACATAGAAATGCACGTATCTGCGCAGACGTCCATTCACTAGGAGACAGTTTTCCTGGATTACTGACTCACCTCGCCATTAAGAGAAGTTTTGGCAGTTGACCTTTCACACTCTTTGCCTTGGATACAGTCCACTGATGTAAATAGAAAAATAAAGTTGTAATTTCATTGAAGTAAAGTTCATTTTAATCCCTCAGACGAGAAGAAATGGTCACGAGTAATATCAAAATAGTTAAAACTGTTACCCAACATTTTTTTTTTTTAACTGGCATTTGAGATAGATCTAATTGACCTTCGTTTATTTAAGCTTATAAGCCGACAGACAAGAAACATCCTATATTTTGGTATTTTAACTGTTTTACCATGAGCCCTCCCCCTTCTCTCTCTCTCTCTCTTTCTCACTCTCTCTTTCTCTTTTTCTCTTTTAATGCATTTGTTGGTCCCTCACTTCATCCTTTGGCTCCAGGTGGTCAATATTAATGCAAACATTTAACGCTGTGTTTGTCATGGAGAAAACAAAAATCAGTTACATCTAACAAATTTGAAATGAAGTCTTCATATGTTCGTGACTGTAAACCTGGTGCTTAAAAGATTTATCATTTATACACCACAAGTGCTTTAATACTTGTATGAATAAAGGCCCATGACATACATGTATTAATTATGAAGTATGTGAGCAGCTGAATTGTTATAAATCTATCAAACATCAAACTCTTTAATCCTATACATGTATTACAGTTGCGATTATGTGAAAAGCGAGGTCATGAGGGTTTATTATTTAAGGAAAAAATTATTAAAAATATGAGGTCATCAGAGTTCCATATCACACTGGAAGATTATTAATGGTTCCCATCAGATCACACAATGAAGGGTTGTTTCCTATCAGATCACACAATGAAAGGTTGTTTCCCATCAGATCACACAATGAAAGGTTGTTTCCCATCAGATCACACAATGAAAAATTATTTCCCATCAGATCACACACTAAAAGATTGTTTCCCATCAGATCCCACAATGAAAGATTGTTTCCCATCATATCACATAATGAAAGATTGTTTCCCATCCGATCAAACAATGAAAGATGTTTTCCCATTGGACTATACCCTTAAAAGTTGTTTCCCCATCAGATCACACATTTACAGGTTGTTTCCCATCAGATCACACAATGAAAGGCTTTGTCCTACCAGACTACACAATGAAAAGTTGTGTCATATCAAATTGCACAATTAAAGTTGTTTTCCCATCAGATCACACGATGAAAGATTGTCCTGTCATTTCACACAATACGAGGTTGTGTCCTATCAGATAACACAATGAAAGATTGTTTTCCTATCAGATCACACAATGAACTGTTATGTTCTATCAGATCACATAAGGGAAGGTTGTCTCCTATTAGACTACTCATTAAAACATGTCCTGTCAGATCACACAATGAAAGGTTGTGTCCTATCAGATCACACAATGAAAGGTTGTTTCCCGTCATATCACTCCATGAGATTTTGTTTCCCATCAGATATCACAATTTTTCATGGAGGTGTTATAATATTTCACTCCCTTCATTTTTTTTTAAATTATTATTATTAATATTATTATTTGTTTGTTTTTTGTTGTTGTTGTTTTGTTTTTTTGTTGTTGTTGTTGTTTGTTTGTTTGTTGCTTTGTTTTGTTTTTAACGAGAAATTGTTAATTTATCATTAAATTACACCTTTCATCAACATGATACAGCTGTCTTTTGATGTGAAATTTGGATAGTGGTCACCTGTTTAGAGAGCAAAGGGTCAGCTTGTACATAATTAATATGACCTACCGGTATCTTGGGACTCTATCAGAGCAATGTTCAACACAATAACTCCCACAGCAGCCAGCCACATTCTTGTGAGTTTTCTATTCGCACTTAGTATGATCATGGTGTGGATTGAATAAGAGGTCTGATGGTTGAAAGGCCGGTATCAAACGACAGTTATGTCATCTCTGTAAGAATGATAAAATTTAATGATCAATTGAATTATTATAAATTAACCGTTCCATCTTGTTCAAGCAACTACCAAACAAGATGTGCGTCTTTGCTTTGGCTGACTTGTATTATCTCATCCATCTTTGTTAATTTGTTTCTTTGTTTGTTTTTACTCTAAAGTGACGGAAGCAGTCAAGTCTAGTATTTTCTCACCTTGGGCACAGAATGAATTGTTATTTTAACATTACAGAATAAATTTTCCACGTACATGGAATAGATAACAAGGAAATATTCGTCAAAAAATTGTACTACATGTATTAGCTATTTTAACTTGGTGTTTTAATCTCTTTGCTAAAATTCAGGGCAAAGAACATTATTTCAATAGCCTACATCAGATTACAGTTTCTTGGTGGCCTTAAAATTCTATCAAAGGTAATTTTCTTAAAAAGTAATTTGTGTCTTATGCACTTTTGTGTGGGAACCCATGAGAGACGGGCAAGCATGGACAGCCGCAAATTGTGTAATCTGTACTCGTAAGTATGTTTGCCGCCTTCCCATCACAAGAGAATATGATTATTTAGGCGTTAATGCCTGTCCTATTTGGTGACAATATTTTTTTTTTTTAGCAGAAATTTGGACTTTGGACATTTAGTCAAGCCATTGACGTCTCCACTTACTCTTCATCCCGTTTTTAGCAGTCAAGGGTTATTTAACTTGGGTATCGCACAAACAGGAGCGCGAGATATACTCGCCTTCACCCGAGAAGACTAGCATCGGCTTCACTGTCCAATAAGTCTAGGAATTGTTGAATCATTGAGATGAAAAAAAAAAAAAAAAGCAGGCTCTTAATCTGTGCCGTCCCTGATACGATGAGAATCTAAGATATAATACATACATGACAACTAAAACAAAAACGTATCCATGATACTTATTTTTGTCCCAAGTTTTCTACGGTTAGACATCCAAAGTCATGTTGTATGGAAACCTTTACAAATGAATTACAGAAAAATTAGTAGGCCTACAGGCGTTCGAAATGAGATGTTACCGTAAAATCACTGGCATCTCAAATGAAGACCACATTATTACATTGCCAATAAAGATGGTCGGAAATAGTTAGCGCTACAATAAGTATTTTTGTTGTTGGTTTTTAGCTAACAGGGTTGCTTTCCTTTCCCATGTACAAGGATGTAGGATAAACATTGCAAAGAAGGAACAAATCTCTAAGATATTTTTTTTTCCTTGTCATTTGAAACACCTGATGAAAAAAAATTATCTGAAAAATTTATCATGATGACAACAAAAAACATTTTCGTCCCGTGGTGAATTGCTCAGAACAACAATAATCTATGTGTTATTTGTGTTTAAATAACAGGCCAAAAAGTGATTTTCTTTTTTTTTTCACAATACTTATGTGATATCTCTTGTACTTAGTTAAGTTATTTGGTTAACGGTCAAAATAGCTCATTGAAAGATATCATGATATCTTGTCCATAGTAAAACAGCGAAAACTGAGATGGTCCGGTTGTGTTACAAGATGGAAAGGCTTTGCAAAATCGACAATGCAGGGAACTATCTCAGGAAGAAGAAGACCAGATAGACAGAACAAACAACAAAAAAAAAAAAACGATTCGAGGACAACATCAAAAGAACGGACCTATCTCCCACTGGCTATTACACGGAGATTAGCCTAGGGCAGGGACCGATGGAAAGAAATTGCCAGGATGTCGCTTGTGATACCTAGTAGTCCCGTAGTAGTTGATATCAACTAAGCATCAGTCTGTTCTCTCAATTTTCAAGCACGAAGTTAATTTTACGTTTCAATTTTCTCTATAAAATTATTGTCGTTGTTACAATAATAAAACGTAGGCTACAAAAATGGCCGATTTTATCTAACTCAGATGTCAGTGTGTTCCACCACGTAAACAGAGATGCCAAGTCCATGTATCCCTGAATATATTCATGTGACAGCTCTTAGTATAGCTTAAATGACGTGTTCATTATCATCGTATAGGCCTCTAAGAGGTTTAGAAAAATAAGTTAATTTGCGCATGTTTATCGTATTGTACATAATCCGTTGTGCAAACACCACATGGCCAGGTGTTATGTATCCACATGACAGGATTACTAGTACTTCAACAGCCCATGCTATTTAACCAGTGATCACGTATCAACGCTGAAAATGGGGGCCCAAACTTCACAATTTCCCAACAGGCTTATCATTCCTCCATTAAAATAAGCTTATAGCAGGAAATACTGAACAGATGTTGATACTGCAGCTGCTGCCGTTGTTTACCTAAACTTAATGTGTTATATTTTTTTGAAGGTGTTACGACAAAATGGAGAAAATCGGGCAGGGGAAAAAAGACACGTTCAGCGGTTTAGGCTGTGACTATAAAATCAACGAGTTTTCGAAACAGGTGAATAAAATGGCAACAAAATTCATAGTAAGTTAACCTTAGAAGCGGCAAGCGGAACGGCGGGGGGGGGGGGTGTCAACCTGGACAATGACTCGCCCCATCACATCTTCTTTTGGTATAGTTATGCATTCTTTGATAGCCCAAAACTTTTGTACATAATTTGATATCCTTTTAATCATAAACATGTTGTCCATTGTCACCGTGTTAGATGTTCTCACCGTGTTAGGCA
>JBCAUA010730093.1:0-15154 GCA_038406235.1 Peronia verruculata | reverse complement strand
GATGGAAGAGTAGGCCTGAGTGCCGCTGTGGGGGCAAAATTTCCAAATTCCAAATTTCTACCCACAAAATTTCTCAGGAAAAATTGGCAACTTCTAAAAGCCGAGATAATCCTATCTCCTAGGATTGAAAGACTTAAGAAAAACAACAACATTCTACACGTTTAAGAATCAGATGAAGAGCAAGAGGCGACGCAAATGTCCGGACAAAATTTCTGACTCCCTACCCTCAAAAAGTCGTCTCACCAAAAACAAGGCAGGCATATAAAGTTTCAATTTCCCTCTTCCCTCAGCCGGCCACATAATCAGCTCAGGTGTTTCAGGGGAGGTGAGCAGATATTTAACTTTTTGTCAGTGCCAGGTAAAGTTATCTTCTCGCAACTTTAATTTGTCAGCAAATATTGTTTTAAATATCTCGGTAGATCTAAACTGGGTTCACACATTGAGACATCATAACAGTAGGTCTACTTTCATTATAGGGATCTAGCATTACATTAAATTTTGTTAGAATCTTCTTCACTGTCTTTTCTGTACTCCCACCTGCTATCGTACAATGTAAATAATAATAAAGGTTACTTTCTGAATCTACTGTAAAATTTCTGAGAAATTGTTAGTTCACCACTTCATTCACTATCAACTTAACATTCACTTTGCAAATCATAATGGCAAAATGTTGTCTTTCCAACGAAAGGAAGAAGATCTCCATTGACAAAATCGCCACAGATCTGATCAACGACATTGCTGCAGATGTGACTGCCAAGAAGAGGAAAATGACCAAAGGGAAGCCACCTCATGATGATCCCGATGTTGTTGCCCTGGCCACAGAGATCAGAACAAAGATTGCAGCAAAAGCTGGTGAAGCAGTTGTTGTAAGTTACAAATACTTCATATAGAGGAGAAATAATATAATTACCATAAACAGTAATATAATAAAGAAAAAAAATCTGGCCATCTACAACAATTACTAAACATGTATATTATAATAATACATATTAAAGACAAAGAAATCATCCTTATGTTTACTACAAACACTATCCATAGTCATATGATAAATTAGTAATTGATATGAACAAAAAAAAATCATAATACCACAAAGGAAAACAAATCATCATAATATTTATTATAAAAACTATTAGTGATAGTACATGTATAATAACGACATAGAAATCATCCTGATATTTGATGCAAATGAAGACCAAGAGGGAAGGACAACAGATATCCAGGTATGGTTTTAGTCCTGAGCCTTACCTATCCCATCTAAAAAAAAAGAAAATCAGAAGAAATAGTCACTGTTGTACAAAGCGATGATTTGAGTCAATTACTTCAAAAACAAAAAGCATCAAAGTTTTCTAGAGCAAAATTTTTGTATTCTTCCAATATCTAAAAAGTGGGCATGTTTGGTTATTCCCTCTTGGTCTTTAAATACTATGAATTATAGTACATGTATGATAAAGAAAATAAGTCATTCATATATTCACAACAAATACTATCTAAAACGCTATCTTCATCAAAAGTCTTGTCTAGAGCAGACATTGGCAGTTATCATTCTCCATCCTTTTCTTTCATGTGGGACCCTCATTGGTCATTATATGATAAAGACCCCCCCCAATAAAAAATCATTTCAATATCTTATGCAAATATTGTCTATGTACTTTTCACCATGATGAAGTAAAGATAAGAAATTGTTGTGATGGTTAAGACAATCATCACCAGTAAGATAACAAAGATTTTAAAAAAATCAACCCGATATTTATCAACTAATCCCACATGGCAGCAGAGATTATAAGAAATGCTCCATCTGAGTTTATTGAGCTATAGGGTTATGAATGAATGCTGAGGCTATGTGAAAAATATTGTGACAAAAAGTGAACCACTTTCCTTTCTCTTGCAATGAGGAAGTGGTGAAAATATGTACGGTAAATAATTATTTTGTATCAGATTTAGCAAAAGGAAATTAATAATTGTTATTCTTTTTATGATTTCTTGGTGGGCTTTGAAGGCTCAAATCCCTCAACATGCATGTTTTCAATGTGAGGTTAAACAAGTGGATAAATAACTTGAATTTCTAATCCAAGACAATTTGAACTAATATGTTGTTATCTCTGTAACATAAATGTGAATATTTGTTTGTTTATTTGCCAGTTTTGTTTTTTTTTCTGTCATAATTTAGTTCAGAGGTAAGCAAAACCCAGGACATCATATGGAATAGTAGTTTACATTACTTTTTAAATGGCTTTTGTCTTTTAGAAAGCTGGCAAGGTCGATGCCACCACTGCCAGGTTGACTGATGCATCTGGCTACACTGGCTCTCACAAGGAACGATTTGATGCAAGTGGCAAAGGGAAGGGAATTGAAGGACGCAAAGACATAGCAGACAGCAGTGGATATGTGGGCAATTACAAGGGTGCCGGAACTTATGACAAGAAACATTAGTCTAATCATTTGAATTCTTTAAATTGCTCATGTCGTTGTCTTATCCAGATCTTGGACATGAATTTATTAAGTTGCATCACAGCTACATGGTGTGTCTGAATTTCTGACAGTGTCATGTTCTTTTTCCTATCTCTTAGAGAACATTTTGGTGTTTACAAGAAGCAAGAAAGCATAATATGAAGTTTAAGCTTCAGACCTGAACAGTTTGGATACTCTTTGAAGAGGCAATTTCTAAACAGTGCATAAATGAAAATGCTTTTCATTTCATTTTATGAAAAGACACAAACATGAAAGTTTGATATGTGAGGAACTTGTCAGTCCTATAAATGTCATCATTTAAACATATGATAGACTTATATCTCACAATATTTGAATTATTGTCATCAATCAAAAATTTTATTACAGGATTCTCTTCAGTTAAGTTCAATCATTGATGTCCAGACTTTTCAGAAATTAATGTGTTAAATGTGAGGCAAGGTCTGTCACTACAGTCAGCATTTCTTACACATCCAGCTTATTGAATTCTACAAATTTTGGTGCATTGATTTCATTGAATTTGTGCGTGGCCATTGAATGTCTGACATGACAGTAAATGTGTTCTCCACTCTAATGAAACGCCTAAAATCATTAGCAATCATTAACTTGTCTTTTATTCTTTTGCTTGAGATGCAACAAAGCCATCTATATACATCTTAATCATGAAGCCTTTGCAATTTTATTTGTAGTGGCTCACTATTTTATATTTTCCATATGTTTTTTTCATCATCTGCCTTGCTATTGTCTCACCTATGAAACTTAAATATTGTTGTTTGGTTTCCCCTTCACCTCAAACTACTGCTGATATCATTACTACTTATTTCTTCCCGAAGTTTGTTTGAAGTCAGCTCTTTTCATCATTCACACCCAATCATTTTCTTTTGGGATTTTATACCTTTACCCTCTCAACTGAGTTCAACATCTGTGATAAAATATATATCACATTCCATATTTTTGGGTGCAATGCCAGCAAAAGTAGTATTCTTATTAAAGCTACAAGCATTCATAATTATCATTGAAAAATGTCATCTATCTGGCCTCACCAACGGATGACTTAAGTGTAAAAGACAACTATTTCCTCTGGCCCTGGAGCAGAGAAGCAAAAGTCAATACATTCTGTTTACAGATTTTGCCATATTTGATTTATTCTCCCACCCATTGTCATTATTCTGTGACAAATTTTTAAAATCTCTTTAAATCCTAGAAGCATAGAAATATTTTTCTTCATATAAATTTTTTAAAATAAATATATTTGTGTCAAGCTTTTGTTAAGAATTGGGTTTTTATTTGTCGTTGTTGTTTATTATTTTAGTTTATTTCTTTGTTATGGATTTTCATGTTTCATTTTCAAGTTGTCACTTGTTTTCATTTGCAAATCATAATAAATTTACAAATATTGCAGCTATTGACTCTATCAACAAAATACTTCTCCCCCCTCTCCATCTCCTCCCCCTGACAAGAAAGAAAAAAGATCTAGGAGGTGAAAAAATGACACTTTATGTTACAAACATTCCGCATAAACAGTGAAAGAAAAACTTTGTGACTATACATGTATAAAATTTGTCAGAGTCCATTTGCATGACTAGTCTCAGTACGTTACTAACGATAATGGAAAAACCACAAGCACTGTCCCACATGTTGGCAAACAAAAAAAGTCCTCTCCCCTACACGTCAGTTCTTTTTTTTTCTAATGATTAAAATGAATTAGACCAACCCCACCGGCTTAATCTGTTGGGACCCTCGACCAGGGCGAGTCCACACTAACAGGTAGGTTGTACGAGGAGGTGATGAGTGTTCAAGATAGACCCAGTTGCGTAATTAGACACTTCCATAAAATGTCATATGTCAGGTTGTGTAAAATCACAAAAACTTCTGGCAGTGTTCATACTATTTAAACTGTTTTCCTTAAGATCTCTCACCATAGGGACCAAACAGATAAAAACAAATTAATACAAAAAAAAAAAAAAAACAGACAGAAAATAACTCACCACTAAAAACAAGAAGTGAAAAGTAAATAAAGAAATACTAAGAGAATTTTTTTTTTTTTAAATAATGAAAATAAATGTACAGGTGCTAAATCTTTAACAAACATAAGTAACTCTATAATATAGGTACAAGAAATGGTTTGTAAACTGGGACATGGTCAGTTTCTCATTTTATTCCTGTATGTAAATGCTTTGTGGAATCATCAGGTTTTAGAATGGTGACATCTCTAAATAGGAGAGGCAATTTCATTATTATATCATTAACTACTGAGACAAGAAAAATGATAACAAATTGTTATTCACATGTTTGTTTCAACTAATTTCAGTAAGTGAGAAGAGAGTAAGAAGCATTTCATCTCCCACCTAGCCTGCAGTTCCGAGATCTAACATATTTTCCTGACAGGCATTTTTCTATCTCTTTGCCAATCAATCTCATAAACTGTCTCTGAGACAAAGAGAGTGAGTGAGTTTGCACCTATAACGAAATGTAATGATTAAAACAAACACAATATAACTACAAGGATAACAAAAGAAAAAAAATATCAGTGAGTGAAAAAAATATAAGAGATGCAAGCCTGAAGTTCATGATCGAAATTTTTATTCACTGAATATAAAGCATTCTCTCCACAAGACATCTTTCTTATCTCAAAAAACCTCACCCTGTCAAGAGTTTACCATGACAAAATTCCTACTGATCAGGAGACAACATTTTTCTGTTTTTGATCAATTATCAATAACAATTAAGCATATGACAGATGCCTATTTTTGTAAACAATAAAATAACTACCATGGTGAACCAAATAAGAAAACCGAGTTTGCACTGACATATTAATGAATTATCTGGGGAAAATTATATAACAATGTGTCATGCATAATGAGCACAAGAAAAATTGCTGAGTGAGTCTAACACAGTGCACACTATATATCACTGGTCTCGCAGGCATTCAGTGTAAGTTCAAAATTTGAGAACTTCAAGATTTTTTTTTCCCCAAGGTGAGCAAAATATGCATACTGTGACACTATCTCGAGTCTAACTGACCAATAAAAATGCAGGAAAAAATCTGAAAAGATTCCCACTTAAAACCTTATGTCTATAATTTGATGTCAGTTTTTACTCTCTGGTAAAAAAGTACTCAAACTGACCTGAGTATGTTGTTTGCGACATCAATGATATGTCACATAAGATGACTTGAGGATACAAGCATGAACTATTAATTCATGTCAATATTCATGTTTGAGCAGCAAAGGTTTTGAAGAAACAATCAACAGCAACAAGCAACCTTTCTATGTGTAAGCCAAACTTGTACAGGACAACTGGACAGCTAATACTAAACAGTCATGGTTATTTGACTGCTAAGGAAAAAAACTTGGCATAATCACTTATGAAAAGTGATCTCTATATCAAGACCATGAACCATGATAACAATGTTCTTCAACAGATATATTTTCACAACTTCATTTCAATAAGTAAACATCAGGCAAATCTCTTTACTGATAAAAGTTTAAAAAGCTGAATGCAATTTTCATAACAATGAAGAAAAAAAATACAAGAAAAAAAGAGAAAGAAAAAGAGGCAATACTTCCATGCAACTTCTCTTCCAACATGTAGAAACTGAGTCCATGCACATTTTCAGTACCCGCTTTCATGCAAAAAAAAAAAAAAAAGACAAATTCATGGCACATTTCTTACAAGGGACAACTTGCTTCATACAAGATACTGGTGGTCAATTCAAATTAAGCAGAAAGACAATGATCATCCTAAAATTACAGGTCTGGGACAGGCTACATGCCAAAGTTAAAGATGAAAATTATTTTACTGTTTCTTTCAATTGGTTCATAATGAAACAACATTATCGAAGAAGGCACAAAAGTTGTTGAAATGTTTGCCCAAACCATTATATAACATAAACACAATGTATATGGCAGACCTGAATTTGGAATTTAAAGCTTATATATCACTGCCTGTATGATGAAGAGGTGCATCGATCAGATAAGTTATTGACTGATTCACCCCTTTGTCATGCAGAGAAAACTTAACAGTTTCCCTTTTTGTCATATAGGGGTTGTTATTTCTCACCTCTTTGTCATACAGGTGATCATAAGCAAGACAGTCATATGTCATGCATTCGAGTGAAATGAATCCAATGTCAAACAGTCCCTCATTAAGGAAAAAGGAGTTGGTTGACCACAGGACTTCATTTCAATATAATGATCTATACCAACAGACAAGAGCCCCAGCTGAATAATTTTCAACAAATGTCATGTACTTTTGTTTTCTGGTACCAGTGACTCTACACATGAAAGATCTGATGTCAACAGACTCATTTCTTCTCATGATATGACATCTAGAAATGAACTGACCCCTAATCATTTAATTTGTTTGGCCACCTGTTAATCTTTTTCCATTCTCTCCATACAATGTTCTTTTCATGTACAAAATTTACAAATAAGGGTGGCTCAATTAAAATAAAACAAAGACTATGGTAATAATGGTTCACTTTTACTGTTAGTAACACTCATTCACAAATTACTAAAAAATAAATTGGACAGAAAACTGTCTACTAGACTAATTATACTAAATATTAGATGTTAGTTACGTAAAAAAAACATTCAGGAAAGAAAATTACATTTGCAGCTATGATTGCATATCTTTTTTTAATGGGCACAGTAAATATTATAGACTTCATGCATCTCAACTACATGAAATAAAATGCAGTGCTGTAGTAAGGTAGGTTTTCTCCGACTATTGATAGATACATGCATATACATGATTATCATGCACCAGCCAATCAGGAAAATAAATTTTGACAAGGCCAAATACACAACCATAGGGAGCACTCAGAGACACTGATCTTAATAATTTTGACCTTTGGTGGCACAATAGATAATACGTAACCAAATAAAAAGGATATAAAAAAATCATAACATGCACTTAAAGCACAACCCTGCTACATTTCAGTTACACTTCTTCCTACTAATGCACATGTTCATCCTAAATGTGAATTTATTAAAGAAGCAGAGAATGGTTGTGGGCATATATTAAGATCACATTCAATCACCGACTATAATAGGTGCTAACATAATTAGTTGTGGAGTCAATGCTTCAAAATGCACTCATCTTCAGCAATAAAAACACATGCAACATGGTATGGATATCGAAAACAGTAAAGCTTGGCTTGAAATATTCAACACTTTAACAAATATTCAACTGTGTAACAAACTGAAAATTGGAAACTGACCAAAGTCTTAAACCAAAGTTTAAAGTGTTTCAGTTACCATCTTCTTTCAGTTAGGTATTTGAAGAAATTTCTATCTACAGCTGAGCATCATATATGAAGAGTCATTTAGTCATAGTTAATAAAATTGGATCATGAAAGTAATTGACTAATTTCAGAGATAAGTAACATTCTATCATTTCTTCAATACATGAAACCGACATGAACAATTCACTAAAGAATACTCATGATGTGATTTAATTTTAACTCTAAAAGTGTGATCAAAAACTGCTGGTGAGTCAATTTCTATGTTGACATCAATATTCATATTTAAGAGTTGCAGTTTATGCTTTAAAGTGGCATAACAGAAATACAAATGTAACTGCACCATTTACCATTTCAAAGAAAATTTCAGTGCAAAGGACAAATGACTCTTGATCTGATCTGCTTCTAGACACTTCTAGGATTAATCTTTATTTGTAATCCCTAACTGAGATCCTGAAAACTTACAATCTACTTTGTACTCATTCAAGGCTCTTATCAAGACCGCATGAAATAGAGGGTAATAGGGCATTGGCAAAATTCAGAAAACTGAAACAATATCACGTCACTGTGCTTCACTATCAACAGCCTGTCATACTGTAAGCCTTCCATTTAGATGTGTCTTTGTTTAGGCTTTCAATAGTCCACTTGCATGAATCTTTGTTTAGGCCCTTAATCATGTCAAAATTCTATCAGCAGCAACTTTGACTTTAAGATGCTTTTTTTTTCTTCTTCATGTAAACTCATACAATAATTCATTCATATGTATTTGCAATGTACTATTTAGCAAAATTACTATGAATGAGAAATATGGGGCAAAGTACAGAAAGCTCTGCATCTTTTATCATCTGCTGTAAACTACCCTAGAGCCGAGTAACACTGAACAACTCGATTAAATTATTTTTAAAGAGACACAGTCATACAGCATAAGAAAGCAAAATATCCAATGCATTTATTTACATTTTGCCCAAATTAGGTGGTTATCACAAATTATGTACACGTTATTTTACGGAAGATCTTTGTCGATGGCCATCAGCCGTTTGACCATATGGTTGATGGCAGCCAAGGCGGGGGAGCCAGGGTTTGATTCCAAGAAGTTCTTGCCAGTGTCCAAACTGAGTGTTAGGTGTCTGTCAATGGGAATGCTACCTGTGCACATGACACCAAACATATAAATAAAAATATTGCTCTTGAATGTCACAACTTATCAGAATATTGGTTTAAAAAAAAAAAAATGATGATAATCTGACAGGAACTGTTGAATCTGTCAAAGCACTCTGCCGGATGTTTCCAAAAAATATTGTATGATACAGAGGTGCCAATTGAGCCATTTTTTTTTACTGAACTTTTTACGCGCTATCATCACAGATGGGAGCCTAACAAGATGGGTCCGAGAGGATGTCCCCCCTCTCCCCTTCCTTGGTAAATGTTCTAAAAATAAGGCTTGAAATACCACATTTTCAACCATTTTGTTTACATTTCATCATTGCCTTTCATCTAAGCACTGAGGCATTTCTTCAATTTAAGTCTCCAAGCTCTTTGTGGTCATTAGAGCAGTTGGCAAAGACTGAGACATCTTTTAAGTAAGCCTCTCTGACTATGTCATTCTTAGAGTGGCTAATATGAGATTTTTTCTCATTGGAACCGTAACGGACTCTTGCCTTGCAGGCGACACAGTAAGCGATTCCAGACTCCTTCAGCTTCGAGTGATGAACAAATTCACTGTTTGTATCTTTCTCATGTAGCCATTCCCAGATTTGTATATTTCTTTGATGTTCACTCATTCATCACGTTCGATATCAATAAAATGTCCATCCCTGTCTAGCTTTTAGTAACAATCAAATAACAATATGAAATCACCACTAAATGAATTAAATTTTAATATATCCTCAGCCAGATCGAGCTGAAGGGTTCCCCCAGTAGTGCAAGTAGACTAGACCTAAAGCAGGCATGCTGAACAGTTGTTATTGTTTGAGTGCACATGAGCAGTTCTATCACTATACGGGTCCTTGGGTTCTGACAAAAGAGTTTGCATTCTGCAGTCTGCTCAGGCGATTCCATTCTGTAAACAATGACCAGGTAATCTACTGAGATTTTATGGACTTCTTTTTGTTTTACAGAATTGGCATCTCTGATGATATGAAATCATGATAAGAAAAACACTGGAAAATATTAAATCAAAACAGAATCCACTAAACATAATCAGAGGATCTGAGCTTTGTTGACATGGATTGCCCAAAACGGTAGAGAATTCAACAGGTCTGCAAAGTATAAGGCAGATAAAATTAAGACTTACCAAGAAAAGGAACATTGTACTGTTGTGCAAGAGCCTTTCCCCCTCCTTTGGAAAATATGTTTGTACATTCCTGTTGAAATAAAATTAAATATTGTGAGTTAAATTAAACAACTAGAAGATACGTACGTTAACTTCAAAAAGTTCAATGAAGTTTAGAGGATCAGAATGATGGTGGGGAAAGAACTACAGGCAAAAAAATATCCAAAAAGTAAAAGTTGTTCTGGAAATTCAAACGGTAACTCGATGTTGTACATCATATGCTGTAGATGATGAGATGAATCCTCTCTGGCTAATTCCCAGGGCAGTTCCAGTAAAAAAAATTTATTCACCCATAAAGGTAAAACCTGCCTGCTTGTGAGATACAATCGGTAAAGTTAAGATACCCAGCATCTTACCATCAGCAAATTTTCCAAGTAAAAAAAAAAACAAAAAAACTTACATATATCTGATCTGATTTCTAAGAAACAGATGTTATATATAATTTTCCCATCATTGCTTCCTCAATGTAATAAAATAAAGTACAGAAGAGAGGAAAAAGAATGTAAAGAAAATAACTCACAGAGCAATGTGGACAGACATATCCACTCATGTTCTCTACCAGTCCCACCACAGGGATGCCTGTTTTACGACAGAATGTCAGTTCTCTCCTGACATCTCCAACAGCGACAGCCTAGACAGCAAAGAGAGAAAGTTATTAAATTTTTCTGTTGGGAAATAAGCCAGTACTTGTTTTGAAAGTAACTGAGTTCTTGCTAATCTGGAAGTGTAAGAAACTGAATAAAGATGACTAACAAGCACACCTAATGATGCAATTTATAATAATACCTTTTTGTATCACCTTGATAATCAGTCATATGAATAATTACATACTCAGAGAAATAAAAAGGTCACAATCTGAAACCGATAAAAAAAAAAAATATAATAAATAAAATAAAATAACTCCATAAAAATTTCAATATATAGAAATTAACTCAGCTGAACAATATTTCATACTTTGTATGTTCAAGACGTATTTAAGTGAAAACAAGTATTCTATTCTGATTTCTGTGAAGCGATTGTGAATGTAACAAACTATGGGGAGAATTGTTAACCCATCCCAGTCTTTACCTGAGGTGTTGTGACAAGGATGGCCCCATCTGGGTTGTATGCCCTCAAGGCCTCCATAACTGTAATATGTTCATCTGAGGTACCCGGTGGTGTGTCAATGATCAGATAGTCCACATCTTGCCAGTAAACATCACTCAGAAACTGTTTGATCATAGCTGCAGCATAATAGAAAAAAAACAAAAAACAGGCTCGCTGTGTGGATTTTGTTGCTGAAATAAAATGGCAAGCTCAAGTAATATGAAAACAAGAGGTCCTTTATATTTTCTGTCCTTGCTGTTTTTATGCATGGCTGGATGGATTATGTGTGCATGCTGACATGTTTTTGTGTCCTACTCATCCATGAATAGAAATTAATTGTCACCTATGCTTAAATGTTGCAAGCAAAGCATCTATATTACTTTTGCAGGACTGATAGGTGAGCAATTCTAAAGAAACCATCTTTTTTCATATGCCAAAATGAATATAATTTCAATTAATTTGAATTTGTTCACCATTTTTCTTTGGCCCCCTCCATACCACAGCATCATCTAAGTCATCCAGCAGGAAACCAATAGACATAACACCAATCCTTTGTTCTTTGTCCACATAGACTGGCAACCATCTATATTTGAAAGAAAAGAGGAAGAATGATAGCATTTCCTTAAAAATTCAGCAACACCCACAGCAAAATCATCAAGTTTTCTATGAGGTCCAAAGAAAAAAAGTCACAGCAACAAATCAATGATTTACCAAGGGGGGTAGAGAAGACATTCATCTCAACATGCACTTTCCATGGCAGTTTCTATTATTCCATTTTATTTTATAACTCTGGTGATTCTGACATAAACGTACTTGAAATTCAGATATAATAACATAAGCCAAAAGTCATACAAAACTAAGCAGCTACTGCTTCAGCTTAAGGGTTGAGAGAATAAATACTCCTAGCATAATCTTGTGAAAATCATGTTACATTGCCAGTTCTTTCAAGACTGAAAGACCACTCCAATGAAAAGACCAAACATAAAAACAATGAGGAAAAAACAAACAGCAAAAAAAAAAAAGTAACTTTCATTATCAAGAAAACAATATTTAATGAATATACATAATAAAGTTAAATCAAGTATAAGAGACTGAATTAAAAAAGTGAACCAAAAAAAAAATAGTTTAGTGGGGATAAATATGTGAAAACATGTTCAGTCAGATTGAAATAAATAAAATGTCTCCTGCAAAAGTAACAGAATTGTAGATTCAGAATAGTCTCTCACCCTTCTGGACACTGGTGAATATCTCTTCCCTCAAGATTGAACATTTTAGGAATGCTTGGGCCACAAAGATCCACATCTAGAAGGCCAACCTGTATAGAAATTTTGAAGGCATGATTAGAGATGCAAAATAATATTTTAGGCACTCTGCATTCATATATTATGGTGACAGACATATATATATATATATGACAATTTAATCTCTTTATTACTACCCATACAATTTTTTTTTTTTTTTCAAATAAGTCTGGAAAAATCAAGAATGATAAGCCCGCATCTGCAACTTCAAACTACACAAGAAATCATGGCATTTTAAGCAAATTTTACAGAAAAACAAAACCAACCAAAGTTAAAAATCAAAATCTAGCATAGTGGCAGGGTAAGGCCATTCACTGACATACCGATGAAGATGTCACGACAGGTTCAACACCTACCTGGGAAATCATTCCCAAAACAAAATATCTCATCTATAACTAACTCCTAGTTCCATAACCGTCCATGTTATTTTAATACTGACCTAATTTATAGGAATTTTTTTAACATGATGAAGCAAGGCAATAAAATATAAACACCTTTTTCCCAGCAGCATGTAAGCCTAAAGTGATTTGAACAGCCATTGTACTCTTTCCCACTCCACCTTTACCAGAGAGGACAATGATGACATGCTTCACAGACGACAGGTGATTCATTTTGCTGAAAACACAAAACCAAAGTGACCTATAATACCATAACTTGTAAAATATTTGAAATATATCACAATCTTAGACAATACCGAAAAAAAATGTGTCATGAAGAAAAGAGTGCTATGGGTGAAAACGGAAGGGGACAAAAGAAAAAAAAAATGAAGATGCAATGAGACAGAGTTAATCACTGTCTTACATTCTTTGGATTGTAACAGCCCGAGAAGCTGACAGAGTATGATCATTATTATTGATTTAATGCAGGTGTGTTAAACTATTACAGCAAAACTTCTTTTGCTAGTTTCTAGCATGTGTATCAGTTTGTACTTCATCGACATTAAATTGTTACTCAAGGATCTCAAGTGCTGACTGAAAAATATCATAATCATACATGTACACCATGTCTGAAAAGGTTTTTGAGGTAAGACCACATTAGGATGATTAGGTTAATTAGCAGGCCAATAGTTAAATTCTTACGATATTTGAAATGGACATGCCTGCTTTATTGTTAGTCCTGCACATCACATATGCATGTATATATATGCAACAGGTGAAACACTCTTCATAGTACTGTGCACCACATATAAATACAATCTGGCCTGTCCACGCTTTGCCTGTCACTTGTCAAAAATTAGGTGTTATCAGAGCTAGTTTGTCAAAATGTCATATGCCAGGTATCTAAGAACAAGATCTTTCAATAGTCAACAATTTCTTTTCTTAGAATAAGAGCGTGAGAAAGTCTATAGATAGAACTGAATCCTGCAATAGGTAACAGAAAGATGGGAGAACAGAAATCAAAGGCCACATGACCAACTCAAGTAGTTTGAAACTACAATCAAAATTTAAAGAAACAATGACGCAGGAGGAGAGTATCACATGCATGTGGTCTCTTTGTTGATACCACATTGAATAATAATGCAGGCTTCCCTGACCCACTTCACCCACTCAACAAGTTTTGCACTGACCAGTGATCACACTAATAAGAGTACAAGTGAGCTATAAATGCTATGAATGAAAGCTAAAGTAGCCTATGTATCTATTAGTTTACACATCAGATAGCCCTCTTGGACTCTCATTCTGTCATCATTAGACCACATGTACATGTTTATATTTCTTTGTAGCCACTGATTCCCTGTCAAACATTTAGCAGGTCTGATCTTATAAGAATGATCTAAGTCCACCTGGTTCGAGGGATGATAGCTTGCAATCTGCACTAAAATTCTATAGACAAATGTAAATACACTCCTATATGAAGTAGTTTAGTCAAAGCAGTTACATTTGTTATGAACCAAACTATAATGGAAACTGTGGGATGACAGGTGACAGAATTGATACCCATATGACATTGACATGTCTTTGTGAGTACAACCTCTTCTCCTTCTTATCTCCTATCAAATATTATTTATGTGAAGAAAGAGTGGGGCTAGGGAAGTGATTAGGGGAAGACACTGGTCAGTAGAGAGGCTTGCATTTCCCTGTTGCACAAGCTTAAGGTTGACTGTTGACATAACAGACATAGCCACAGATATAGACACTCCTTCTGAAGGTACAGGAAAATTGACCTCATGAGTTAGTGAGAAATTCCAAAACTCAAAGATAAAATCCTTTTGAAGAGAACACAAAAACAAAAATCAAAAGTTACCTGGCCTTCTAAGGTCCTCTCACATGGTCTTGAAGGGGTAGTGCAATGTCACGGACTGCCTATGCTATTTCTCATAAAACAATAAACTTCTAATATCCAAAAACATGTTAGCAGTGTTGTTTTTGAGAAAACATCACTGTTAAAGTGTTTATTTTGCAAAATAAACGGCTTTCGATTCTGCGGTTCTGTTCGCCGGCTCTCTACGCCAGTACTATGTGACGTCACAACCTTCATGGAATCTCTGTACTATGAGGCTGCGCATCTCGCGACCAACTAGCAAAGCCATAGGTTTTGACTCCACCTTGGCAGTGACATAGTGCAGGCCCACATCAGACCACCTTACAGTCCAATGGTTCTTTCTAGTCCCTCCCTAACTCCACCCTTTCTTCACATAATGATATGCGCAATGAACCAATGGTAGGAGAAGGAATTGTACTCATAAAGACATCAGTTTCATATGGGTGTCAATTTTATCACCCC
>JBCAUA010729982.1:0-15155 GCA_038406235.1 Peronia verruculata | reverse complement strand
TAGATAGATAGATAGATAGATAGATAGATAGATAGATAGATAGATAAATAGATAGATAGATAGATAGATAGATAGATCCAAGAACGGGTTGACAGAATGATGGACTGACCAACTGACTGATATATGAATGAAGAGACTGGCTGCCTGTGTAAATGGGTAAATGGATGGCTAGATTGAAAAATTGGCGAACAAATCGAGAACCGAATGAACGAATGAATGGAAGGGTAAAAGGATACATAGCTGGCTAGGCGAGGGAATGGATGGATGGATAGTATAATTGATGGATAGATGTATTCATAGATAGATAGATAGCTGAATGAGTTGATAAATGGATTGATAATGGATGGTTGGATGAATGTATTAGTAAATGAATAAATGGATGGATGGATGGATGGATGGACGGATGGGTGGGTCAAGGGATAGGCGGACGGACAGACGGTTGGACGGACGAATGAACTGATAGACGGATGGATGAATGGTAAACTAACTGTATTGATAAACTGATCTATAGACTGTCAGATGGGCGCCCGGATAACGGGCATCCCGGTGAACGCATACACAAAGTTTTAAGAGTGCATACACAGAACTGGACAGAAATCGGTCATGGGAGATTGTCAAATGTCAGTCTAGATAACATACTGACTTTATGACACATCGTAATGTTTTCTCTTTATACAAAAATAAAGGACCAGATCAGGATGGGACTAGAGGAGAAATGGAATCTGAGGGACTGAATGGAGAGGAGTGGGGGGCTAGGGTGGGAGGGAGGTGGATGATGATTCCAGTCCGGGCATTGATTAGCCAATTAGTAGACCGACATTATCATCACGAGAGCCAAATTATCACGCAAACGATAACCTTTTGTGTCCGAGGGACCGGAATAGACACTTGTACTGTTGTAAGGAGTTTCAGAACCTTTCTATCATTTTACTGACTCTCTCCCTTTCTCTCTGATTTGTAGCTCCAACGCGGATAGTCTTTCTTTCTTTCTTTCTTTCTTTCTTTCTCTCTTTCTTTCTTTCTTTCTTTTTCTTTCTTTTCTGTCTATTCTTTCTCCTTTCTTTCTTTTTTCCTTTTATGTCTCTTCTTTCTTTCTTTTTTTTCTTTCTTTCTTTCTTTCTTTCTTTCTTTCTTTCTTTCTTTCTATTTTTTCTGTCGGGTTTCTCTTTTCTGCTTCCTTTCTCTATTCCTTTTCTGACGTTAGCGGAATGCTCCTCCCACTTTCTTTCTTTGTTCCTTTGTTCCCTTTTTTCTTTCTTTCTTTCTTTTTCTTTCTTACTGTTGTTAGTAAAGTGTTCCTATTACTCTCTTTTTTCTTTTGTTTTTTTCTTTTTGTCTTAGTTTCATCCTATCAACCTTTCTTTTTTTTAATCTTTAAATATTTAGCTCTTTTTTCCTTTTTTTCTTACCTTCTTCCTTCCTGGTAGCACAAAGCCCCTCTTTCTCTCTCTCACTTTTTCCCTCCCTCCTCATTCACATTGTCAAACTTCTCCCCCCCCCCCCACCATTTGTGTATCTGTCTGTTTGTCCACACATCCCCCAATTGATCTGTCTATCAGCAAATGCTAAGAAAACAAAATCGGGACATTTTGTTCACTTGCAGGACAGAAAGAAAGAGAGAGAGAGAGATGAGAGAGAGAGAGAGAAAGAGAGAGAGAAAGAGAGAGTGGGAGAGAGAGAGAAAGAGAGAGCGAGAAAGAGAGAAAGAGAGGGAGAAAAAGAGAGCGAGAGAGAGAGAAAAAGAGAGAGAGAGAGAAAGAGAGAGCGAGAAAGAGAGAAAGAGAGGGCGAAAAAGAGAGCGAGAGAGAGAAAAAGAGAGAGAAAGAGAGAGAGAGATGAGAGAGAGAGAGGGAGAGTGGGAGAGAGAGAGAAAGAGAGAGCGAGAAAGAGAGAAAGAGAGGGAGAAAAAGAGAGCGACAGAGAGAGAAAGAAAGAGAGAGAGAGAGAGAGACGTAGCACACTATAGTGACAATCCCAGTTCTGACCAGAGTTGTAAGCTGGTATTTAGAATGTTGTAGAGGAAAAGTACAGACCCTCTGAGAGTAAAATGTAATCAGCCATTTCGGCTGTCAGCCAGATTACTTCCCCTTTGATCATGTTCAAAAGATATAGGACAAGAATTGTTTAAAAAAAAAAAAAAAGAGAAGAAAGAAATCCTTTTCTTTTGTTATTTGAAACACGAATAACAGACAATTCTGAAACATTCTGTTTATGAACAACTGGTAGTTTCTGTTTTGTTTTGTTTTGTTTTTTTTCACGGTGATAAATTTATTTTCTCAATTTTTTGTTTGCGCCACTTGTTCCACGTAACAGGAGCTGACGTATTTTGTATTTGTTTACAATGCTTTCCCATTTCTCTTGTACTTGGCAAAGGCAGAGAAACTTTGCAGGCTGGAGAGAGAGAGAGAGAGAGAGAGAAAGAGAGAGAGAGAGAGAAAGAAGATTCATGAGACTAATTACTTATATGCCAAGAATGTCTAGGGTGTCTTCCTGAAATAATAAAACTCAAGAAATGAGGAAGCAGCCTGAGAGTTAAGGGTTTATTAGTCACACACACACACACACAAAAAAGCGTATAAATTGCCCTAGTGGTCTTCGAATAACACTGCTCCTTTAATTCACTTTAAATTCTCCGCATGCTTTTCAAATGTAAGGCTTACATGGACGGTTTTTCCGAAGTCTAGAATATAAAGAGCTCGCTATTTTAGAGTGGAAATTGACTCCCTATATCAAAACTATGTGAATTTGTGTGTGTGTGGGGGGGGGGGGGGGAATCACCATTGAAGAGGTCAGGGTCTGTGTCTATTTTCATCTCATTTCAAAGCTGAAGGTGACGTCTCGTGATAGAAACCATGAGGGCAAAGTTCACGGACAGCAGGCATCACGTGAGGTAAAACAAAACATATACACACTCACATGCTCACAGATAGCCGTCACAACAAGCATGCATGATGGGCAAAAAAAAAAAATCATATTATGTCCCAGATAACAAAGTAGTTGCTGCTTTTTTTAGTTAGATAAATAACAAGTTTGGTTCAGTTTAAATAACGTGTATTCTGATGTTCTTTTTTTTTTCTTATTACTTTTGTTCTGTACGCAATATTAAATTCAAGATCATAGTACGAAACGAATGAGGTATTTCGAGAAAAATCACATGACCGAGGATTTTCGCTCATACGCTGATTTGTTTACTTGCTCTGCGCATGGCAGACAAATCTTGACGAATGATGAGCTTTCAAACCTGTCACATCAGATAAACAAAGCCACATGTGAGCGATGTTGCCTCGATCATGTGACCGATCTCGAAATACCTCTTTGAGCTCTGGTTAAAAAACAATCATAACAAATAAAACAAACTATTTTCATAGGACCACTAGTTCATTTACATGTACATTTACTTTAAAACTGTTTCATCGCCAAACATAAAAAAAATAGAATAAAATAATAACACGAAATGTGCTCATCTGGAGCCCCAATGTGGTACACCGTATTAAATTGTTCATGACTGAAAGACTGACGGACGAATAACAGATCCCACGGTAAAATTAAATGGGGACATTTGCCGTAACATTGAACTATGAATGGGGGCTAAGTTGTGCGTCCCTGCTGAACGTTGAACACTGAACAGCCAGTGTATTGTCGACTGCATCGTTCTGTTCTGTTCGACATAAGACTTAACAAAATAAAAGCCTGTTGGTTCAGTGCTTTTGAAACACAATATTATCCAACAGTGATCATTGCTATAATCAATATCTGTGTGTTCATCACAGCGAAACGAGTAGTTACTGCTAAAGTACGTTCTATATGTTCATCACGAATTATAAATTATACAAGTACTAAAATATTTTTTTAAGCCTTTCAATCGTAAGAGAGTAGGATTATCTCGGCTTTAAGAGCCTGCCTTTTTTTTTTTTTTCGTTTTCTTTTTGTTTTGTTTTATTTTGTTTTGTTTTGTTTTGTTTTGTTTTTGTTTCTTTGTTTTCTGAGAATTTTTATGGGTAGCAATTTGGAATTTGGAAATTTTTCCCGGACAGGGGCACTCCGGCTACTCTTCATCGATATCGTACTGCCAAGAATTCTTTTACGTACGTAACGTACACGCGAGACCTCGAAATATTTATATTCGCCATTATCCGAAGAAGAAGCCAGGTGACCGTTGAATCACTGAAAAATTGCAGGTTTCGATCTTCGTGTCCCTTCATCCCCAGGACCGGCGAGTTCATCCCGGTCACAATCTCACCGATGTGTGTTGTTTTCACCAGGAAGCAGACACCAAACCCAAAGTCACGGGGACTCCCTACTAAAATAATGCTTAGTTAATCCCTTTAATACGTCGATGTCCTTCAGCATACTATAGACAGAACGCATCATATTTGCTTCTTCGACGGGTGAATGTTCTACTATATTTGCAAGTAATAAATTTATATTAACTGTTACTCAAAGCCTAGGTCATATCCGGCTCAACATTATCTTAAAAGGTGCTATCGTAAATCCAAATTCCAAAAACGTTGGCTGTCTGTCATGAGATAGGCCTTATCTTTCATCGGTATTCTGCCCATCAAAAATGGATAGTAATCTTCCTATAATGTATTCCTTTTTCCACCTTTGCGAGGGTTTGACTCGCAAATCCAATATCGCGACACTACTATTTCACGATAATGCATCCAGCATCAAGTCCAGGAACAATGAAAGCCTCTCTTTCCGTCTTATGTACTTTCAATCAGGCTGCTCATGCAATTGCATTTAGCATTCCCTCCCTCCTCCCCCCCCCCCTTCCGAGCTCCTTTGACAGGATTGATAAAAATCATGGCCAACTCAAGTGGAAAAAAAGGGCCCAAAGTTCTCCTTGCCTGGGTTAAAAAGTACACCCAAACCACAAGACTAGCCGACTTGATGTTAGTTGGGAATAGGATAAGGGAAGACATATCTTTCGTAATAAAATAGAAACTGGTCCACTTAGAGCTAGTTATAACTCAATTATGAAGTGTGCTTGGCAGAAAAGACATGTGACGTCTGTCTGTTTACTGAGTAAGGCATGAGTTTTATTACACAGTAAGGCCACATTAGGCTACGGTACAACCTCTAGCCAGTAGGCCAATGGCATAATTCCTAAAACGCGTATCTTTGCACTCACCAAGAGGCATGATAGGCGTTCATTATTTCACCTGGCTTCAGGCTGATGAAATCGAAATGCTTGATCACCGCCTAAGCAGTGTTAGAAGCCTTGTTGAAGAGATGAAGAAGGTAAACACGTACGTGTAATATACACACACATACACACACACACATACATACACACACACACACAAATGCTGTTACGTTTAGTGTTTGGTCTGTGTTACTTTCAAAGTTAGACCTGTCGGTCCGGCTTCTAATAGGTGAACAGAATATGTAATGACTAAATCTATTAATAAACTGCTATAAGCGCACTTTTCAGGTTTTTGAAATGCAATTACTTAAATAGATGAGAGAGAAGGTCTTAGGTCAAAATACTTTTGCTGCAACATTAAAGTTGGCAAGACTTACCACAAGATGATAAAATCAAACTCCTTAACAGAGTATCAAGTGCCCCCCCCCTCCAAAAAAAAAACAAAAAACTGATCACATCTAGATGGCATGTATAGATTAGGTCAAAAAAACAATTACAGTCTTCACCAAATCACAGCTTTGTAGGAAGCTGGGCTTTGTTTATTTAAATGTTATTAAGTGTTACACTGCCTCTTGACAAGCTAGAATTCGAAATCTCTAATAAAATCGCGAGTATAAATACCAATATAGTAAGTGAAAGAAGAATAAAACAAAAAGTAGAATAAAACAAGAGGAAAAAATAACGAAAAAATTATAATTTCCCCAGAGAGAGCAGTTTGCAAGTGGTCGATACAGTGTAAAGTAGCATAAACATGAGAAAAGAAAAACAGCAAGATCAAGTTGGCCCGCTGTAAAATGTCAATGAAAAGACAATACAAGTGGAACATGAACATTGTAATACATAATCTGAAAACACTGTCTGAAGGACACAGTGGTAAGTGTATGACTCATGATCAGGTGCTGGGATCAGCACGAGCTTTAACAGGCTGACAAAAAAATTGAATGGCATGATCTTAGTGGAAATGCCGGTGAGGCGAAAGCTAATGGCATAACATAACAATAATAATGATAATAACAATATGGAGAAGTACTCACTATACAGCCCCTCTGTTAGAGTGCGGAAGCTGTCAGGACAAACGTCCTTTGGCGGCAGAAATCACACACGATAATATTTATAATCTTGTGATGTCAGCCCGGTACTGTTCAGTGCAGCTTCACTCGTAACTTCTCCCACTCTCTCCCCTCGCTCGCTCGCTTGTGCTGACGGGACCTACTGGCCAACTGCTACTTGTGTTCTATAATGTTCGCCATTCAGCCGCCTGCGGTGATACACCGCCTGCACCTGGCTGTCAATGTATCCACGGGCATGTGGGAGGTTGGTTGTAGGTTCACGTGGCTACCTGATATAGCACACTTTCCATAGCTAGGCCAACAAGACTGAATATTATCTTTTGCCAATATTATTTTTTTGTTGTTATTACTATTATTTATCAACGTTCAAACATACATGGTTGGAGATAACACTGATGCCAACTATCCATCCTGTAATGTCAAAATGCTCTGATATTATAACCGACTATGTTTATGTGAATGTTGATGCGGTTGTGAATATCGTTGTTGTTATAATTTTATTGGCCTTATTATTGCGATTATTGACGTTGCTACAGTCTTTCTCGTCGATACGCTTTTGTTTTCGTAATAGTGTTAGTTGCACTGACGTTCTAAAACAGCTGTTTTGTTGCTGTTATTCCCAACATAAACACTTTACTAGATGTTACTGTTCTTGTCACAATAGTTGTTATCTTGTTATTATTGTAGCAGTTGTAATTTCTTAAACGAGGGTGGTTTGTCATAATCATGGTTTGTTGTATTTATGTTGTCTTTTTTGTTTGTTTGTTTGTTGTTCATGTTTTTGTTTTTGTTTTAAACTGTTCTTCCCACCATTTTGTTTGTTATTCTACGACCTTCGATTTCCTCTAGTGTAAACTCCAAGGTGACAAGATCCTCACAGTAAACTTTCTCTCAGCGATAACCACAACGATGATCATGGTATTAATGATAATAGTGTAAGCTACTGCTTGTATCTCTCTCATGTGTGTTCTGTTTGTCATTTTTTTTTTGTGTGTGTGTGTGTTTATTTTGTCTGTAGTAAACGTCCGGATTATTTTATTTAACCCGATATCAGTCTGATAAGTAAGTGTCAACCTTGAAGTTTGACCTACGATTATTATTATTATTATTTTAAATTTATCTTTTTTTTTCACAGCATATCAGTGGCGATTTCGGATACAATGACCGACAAAACATTCGATGTTATGGACAAACTATAACTCCATCGACTTCTCAGGGCAGCGCAGCAGACATACGGTTTATGATCAACTGTAATAATAGTTATGAAAACGAAAGAATGCATAGGCATTTGAGAATAATCATGAAATATACATGTATGAACATGCGATGTGTATCTGATTTGTGGTATGTTTATAATTTTCTTGCTGTAAACGACCTGAATGAGACTCGATTGGACTTTAACCATGAGTCCTTGATGTAAAAGTACAGTCATACCTCTTCCTTCAGCCATTGCTGACGTCAGTAAACGTGTAACTTTTTATTGCTCGCTAGTTTAACTGTACTTATTTTCATAAAGGTAGATGTATAATATATTTGCTGCACTGAACTGTGGCCTAAATATGGAACAAAAATAAATAATTAAAATAGAACCATACTCCGCCCGCAGAGTTCAGCCTGTTTTACACTTTCGATTGACTCATTTATCTAGATTCAAATCGGAATTTAGTCTATAATGAATGCTGTAGTACCCTGTATAAGTGGAAAATGAAATGTCGGTGATTGTGTGATTTCTTCGCTTCCTGGGTTGAAGTGACAAAATGTTAATTTTTACATAAGACACCACCCCCCGAGGTGGCCCGGGGTTTATAAGTAGGTTCTCTGCTCCCACCTGCAGGCGGTATAAGCCCATCATCAGTGGGGTGTCTCCCATGGAGTACGATCCTCGACATTCCAGGGGAGACATCTCTTCTCTCTCTCTCTCTCATTGCTCCTGTCTTCTGTCCCGCTTTCTGTCCTCTCTTCTTCTTGGCGGGTAAACGTATTTTACCGTGTTTGACAGAGTATAGCCGTAATCGTGCTGATGTGTCGTTAAACCCCAACACAAACAATCAAACAAACAAACATAAGACACCAATCTAGTGAGATGACGTTAGAAAATGTCCCTGCAGCCGCCATATCTGAAGGAGGTATGCCTCTATCTGGCAGTTATGCTGGAGTACAATACCATTGGGAGAAAAAAAAAAAAAAACTCACAATATCAAAATAAGTTTTACACCAAATGATCAGTGCAATGTTACTTTCCCGTCCCCTTTTTGGCACTGAATCCACCACTGGAGATTTGGCAGCTAGGCCTATGGCCCAAGACACAATCTCAGGACCAGTCAGATGGATTTTGAATACCTAGCACATGGTTTTAATGCAAACAAAACAACACAATGGACAGACAGGGATGCTGACTCCAAACGGATTTTTATCATGGGACTAATTCCGTGTCCTTGACATGGGGCTGGCTCTATTTCTACAACAACAGCTATATAATGACGCCACAATCTTCGCACTAGTTAGCTGAAATTGGTCACACTTCATTTACTTTTTTTTTTTTCTTTCGTTTTTTTTCCCCCCAAACTCGAAAGAACAGTACGTATGCACAATCCCCCCCCCCTTCCCCCCGCGGGAGTCCGGGGTTTATAAATAGGTCCCCTGCTCCCACCTGCAGGCGTTGTAAGCCCGCCGTCGGTGGGATGTCTCCCATGGAGTGCCATCCTCGACATTCCTGGGGAAACATCTTTTCTCTCTCTCCTTGTTCCTGTCTTCTGACCCGCTTTCTTTCCTCTTTTCGTCTTAACGTGTAAACATATCTTACCGTCTGTTTGACACAGTATAGCTGTAATCGTGCTGATGTGTCGTTAAACCTCAACACAAACAAAACAAACGCACAATTGGATTAAAAGTGGAGTGGTTTGACTTTGCTAAACCGGTTTTATCTCTGGGAGATAATTTGCTTTCTTTTGTAATCCTTCCATTTTCCCGGTACTTTCCTCGGAAACAAATCAGACAGGCATCATGGCCAAGACTTTCTCGAATCCAGTTGTCATCACCTCCAAGAAAATAGTTTTAACAACTAATCTCTTATCACATAGGGGCGCCTGCCGATTTCCATAACTTATGGTCACTCCTTGTCTAAATTCTTCAACAGCCAGAATACATGTATCTTTGATAGTCGCGTACTCGATAGCATAGGAAACTATCCACTCATGACGCGCTGCCTTAGGAAGCCGATGGAGGTATAGTTTGTCCTCGACATGGAATGTTTTGTCGGTGGATTCAAGCTATTACTGCGCCATTATGCCTCTCATCCAGAAACCGAAGTTGTTCATAATTTTTCCTTTCATTTTATCGTCTTATACTTAAGATGCTATAGAAAACTGGAAGATCTGTTTCAAGTTTGACTGACTGATCGTGTGTAACGTTGAAGTCCGTGAAATTAAGTGATCGATATACTAAAAAAAAAAAAAAAACTGACACGTCATACTTTGCATTTGAATGACTGTTAGCCTATATATTTATCACTTTGCTCCTGATCCTAGCCTGCACTGAGAGGCCACATCTTTAGTTTGCAATATTTTATACTTTTTTCTTTTTAGCATCGATGTAGAACCAGAAGGATTTGAAATTTTTGCCAGTATCACCACTCTATTCAATCTTCATCGTATCGAATTCTCTTCTTTTAGTTTGCCGAACTAATTATCAGTTGGCAGTCTGTATTAAACTTTATGACATTTCAATAAAATGATTGTGGTTATGGTGATGATGATGGTACACGCAGGTAATAACATGTTAGAGGTGAAAGTAATCAAAACGAGAATAACAGTGGTGGTGGAGATGCCGTCAGTATCACTTGTGATAATGTTGTTTTGGCCTACACGTCTTTAGCAAGCATAATGGTATTTTTCAAAGGGCAGAATTCTTTTACACAACACTCACAGACTAGACTTGTAAACAGGTGGAGATGCAGAAAGAGCAAAGTAAAGATAACAAAGAAGTCAGAGAAAAAATATAGTTAAATAGCAGAAATAGCAACAAATAATGTTATTTCACTATATTATGTCCCCTTTTTATACAGCGAAAAAAAAAACTGATCTTTTTTTTTTTTTCAAAGACTTCTCTGCTTTTTCTTTGTTGGAATGACTGATTCAAACCATCGTTTTGAACAATGGTGTCTGTTCTTTCTAATCTTTTTAGGTGGGGTGGTTAAGACTGTGGGCTAAAACCATGGACGGTAACTTTGAAAATATAAAGATTGGATATCTGTTATTCGTACCCTGTAACCACAAGATAAAAATAAACAGCCTGACATAGCATACTATCCCTACTCAGTTACGATTTCATACACGTCCACCTAGACTCACAAACGTGCTGGCACAGACAGACAAAAACACACGAAGACGACATCAAAATGAACATCAAAATGCAACTGAATTTGATTTGTGCACATAACCATCTGTCATGTTGATTGTAAATAGTTTAATATGAGCTGCACCTTTGAGAAACATAAGAAAACCTATTCACATAGACGACCTTAAACAAAGATAACCTCAAACAACAGACAGATGATATAATGCGTCTGTATTTTCCTCTCTCTCTTCCAGTCTCTGGCTCTCACACAGAAGTGCAAATAGCGTGTTGTGCATTCTTTTTCTATCTCTTTCTTTTCTACTCTCTCTCTCTCTCTCTCTATCTCTATCTCTCTCTCTCTCTCTCTCCCATCATAGATACACAATAAATAGAACATGTAATGGTTCCTGTAACTTTGTCTCTTATAAAAGACAAAATACAATCTTCCACATTGGAACTAACTTTCTATTTAAATCATTTAAACTCCTCCAGTAATGGTATCGTTCTTGTGATGTAGCTTGCACCTATTCTAACCAGTCCTTCGGTGCAAAATTACTTGAGGAATGGAAATGCAAATGGTACTAAATCATCAAATTCTAATTTAGAAAAGTGAAGTTTTTGATTATTGATGGACTAGACTTAGGGCCTGTTTTTGTTTGTATTCTGGATTTAGTTCTGTTATTATTATTATTATTTTCTTACGACAATGGAGAGGTAGGAAACGAAATTTTAGTTTTGTCAATATAGCAATGTGAATAAGATATATTTCTATTTAAATGATTATATAACATTAAAAAAGATCGACATAATATCAATCCAGTCAGAGCCAAAACACATCTGCCAAGGCATCTCAGGGGCGGTTTGAGTTATCACTGCTCTGCCATGCATATTATAGACCATGCAAATTGGTAAAGTTGAACTCAAATAGGCAAAAGTTGATTTTTTCCCTCCTTATACAAAATGGTGATTCTTTGTTCAAAATCACTGAAAATGATGTAGGCCATTGGGGCGATTGAGTTCGACTACAAATTTTGCATTTACCTTCCACACTTTCGCATGCAATGCGCCGAAGTTCAGCCTTTCTAACCCAGTCACACTATGAGCTGTCAATATAGTCCACTGTCTCTATGGGATCTCCGTCGTCGATGTAGTCGAAAACATCCTCATCATCCGTCCCTGCCGCGGAATGGGGAGAGGGAGGAGTGAGGGAGGGAGAGGGGGCGGAGGGACGGGCGGGGATATCGTTGACTTTGGTAATGGGAGGTAACTGTGGTAGTGCTCGAGGACGAAGGAGTTGTCCCCCTTTGGAAGGAATATGAGAATGCCGTCTTGGCGTGTTGTTGTAGCTGAGGATGGCGATGCTACTGCTGTTGCTGCTGTTGCTACCGTGTAAAAGTTTGTCCACGATCTTCGATGGTCGGCGACATCGTGAGGATACAAGCTGGTCCTCGGCCACCAATGAGTGACGGTCGACAGGCCTCATATCGTTGATTTCAGAAAATGTCTCCTTCCGTATATCCACCACCCCGCTTTTGTAACGAAATGGATCCACTTTGGCTTCTAGGGATGTTAATTCCAAGTCTTCACCATCGTACATGTTACTGTCGTCATATTCGTTGTTGTTATTGTTGTTGATGCTGTTGTACATGCTGTCTTCGTTATCATCGCTGTTACTATCAGGTGGTTCAGAAGTTTTGTCCACAAATCCCGAATCTGCTGTAGAAATATTCACAGACGTGTTCAAAATCTGAGTGGGAGCGAGAGTATCTCCAACGATATCAGATGAAATACCGTCATCAAATTTGTTGGCCGGGTGGATGACATCATCGATTTTAGTGTTGTTCTGGAGTTGACCAATGGCTGGCAAGACGGCACGCTTTCTTAACCCTTGGGCTCCCGGATTTTGAGGTTGTAGATCTGAACACTGAAATTCACGTACAAAGCGGATTATTTCATCAGCGTTGGCGTCCGAGGGCTTGTGCCGAGGGCCAGAACGAAAGGCCGGCGACATGGGACGGGAAGGTCTTGACCTTTCCGACCGTCTGGAATCCATGGAAGAAAGACTGGTTCTGTGAAAGAAATGCAAACAGAAATTATTCTTATGCAAATGTTGCTATTCTTGGCTGCTACAAAACCAAACCAAAACAAAACAAAAAGAGAATAAATTATAGAATAAATTACAAATAAGATGAAGTAAGATAATATAATAATGATAAGTTTCGTTCTAGTGAAGAGATTTCGTTCACCTCTGATGGAGCAAGGTCGCACTGAGTTCCGCATATCCACATATGAACATAATCATGCTTTCATTCACACACAAAGATCCTCCAGACATAGAATATCAAACTGTATAAACAGTATTAGACTAACATTCTTAACAAATATTGCCGCATCTTCAAAGACAATGAGTTGATAGATTTTTTTTTCTGTCATATTCTCGAAGGGTTCGTAAGCATAGTCATCACCTACGATTTTCAAGATCAAGGAGTATCCTTGAGACTGTTATTACCGATGAGTTTATCATTCAGACAAAACATTGAATGTCACAAACAATGAGTCTATTCCACTACAGAGATCTATCTAATAGTACCGATACTCATATGGTATAGGTCCCACCTCGGGGACCCGGGATTTACAAGTAGGTTCTCTGCTCCCATCTGCAGGCGGTGTAAACCCACCATCGGCGGGCTGTCTTGCGTGGAGTGTCATCCTCGACATTCCAGGGAAGATGTCTCTTTTCACTCTTACTCCGTGCTCTTGTCTTCTGTCCAGCTCTCTTTCCTCTCTTCTTCTTTGCGTGCAAACATATCTTATCGTCTTTGACACAATATAGCAGTAATGGTGCTGATGTGTCGTTAACACGGACACAACAAGAACAACATATGGTTTAGGTTTCTAGTATTGAAAATGGTTGGCAGAGAATGTAACATTTTACCTCTCCACAACATAGTCAAATAAAGGGTCACTATTGTTAACACTAAAAGGGTCAAAGAAATTGGTGTAGATTGAACAAGCGAAATGATTAATAAATAAACAGACTTAGTCGAAATCTTTTTTAGAGATCATTTCGGAGACTGAAGTTAGCACAATCGATTGTTTTTGCCCAAACAATGTCTTTGAAGTTTTGGTGGCAATAAAGAAACAATGTATGTAATTAGTCTTTGAATCTTTAACTAATATTCGTTATTATTTCTCTATTTTCATTTCAATAAAATTGTCTTAAAGATTTTAAATAATACGCTATATAGATCGCCATAAATAAATAAATAAATAAATAAAATCCCACAGAGAAAAAGATGGCTCCCCAAACCAACCCCCCCCCCCAAACCAAGATTTAACCCCCAATAAATAAATAAACAAATAAATAAATAATCTTATTATCAAGAACTTCCGGAAATTTTAAATAATCAAGATATGAAATAATATACACCTAGTACTTACCAGTTTCTCGGGACAGTTAAGACATTATAGGATCACCAACACATTTTTCAAATCTGAATAGACATGGAATCATGAGTCCTTGTTGTGAACTGTATCCTTTGGTAAAACAGAGAGATTCGTCCAACACCTTGTCAACGGAAATAATAGACGATCTTTTGGTAGACTGAAGAATCAAAATTCACAGGGTGAAAGACTTGGAGTTGCTCTCTTGATGAGACTTCGTGAGGCTTGCCGTTGAGCAGCTTCTGGGCAACAGCAAGCTATTCGGAGGTTTCTGCTAGTTCTAAGAGAGTGTCAGCATTCAGTGACAAACTCGCAGGCTCTCACCTAAAACGATGTGTTCGAAGCAATCATAGCGTTCACGAGGAGTTTGTTTGGAAGGGGCAGGGAACACTGAGTCTTTTCGTTGAAGGATTAATTAACTAAAAAACTTGCCTGCGGAGTTTTCTCCTAGATCAGTTAGTGAGGCAAAGGGGCAAAATCGTGATTCCTTTCCTTGCCTCGACCATCAAATCTACGGGTTGATTGGAAGTCTCTCCGGCCGCTCACATTAGGAGCAAACAGAGATTTTGCCAACCTTTTCGTTGAATAATTTTTCAGAATCAGTGAAATGAAAGATCTGCAGGTTTTTCACTTCAAACGGTTTATGAGGAGCAGCAAGAGCTTTTTGGTCGAAAGCTTGTCAAAATCTGCGGTTAGAGGTTGCTCATCAATCAGTTTGTTAGGAGAAGTTAGGAATTATTTCCCCTCTGAAAACATGCAAGATGTCTCTTTGAAAAAGTTTTTTTTTTTTTTTTGGAAGAACAGGAGAGTTTGTGGCAGCTTGTTAGAAGGAATTGGCGAAGTCTGAGGTCTCTTCGTTGAATAATTTGCTTTAGAATCCACGTATCAGGAACAACTGGAGAGTTCTTGGTGATCTTTTCCACGAACAGAGTAGCTTCTCAGTTCACTTAATATGGAGGGAAGCTAGATCGATGCAAAACAACTATGATGATTGCTGATGCGTGGACGTGATCCAGGGGCTTCGATTAATCAGCGGAGTGATTCCGCGTCTGAAAGCAACGAGTGCCTGCCTTGCTTGAGGTGGGCGGAGAAAGAGCGTCGGTGAGATGGGTGGGTTGGAGCTTGGGGGGGGGGGGGGGGGGGGGGGGGGGTTCGGA
>JBCAUA010729871.1:0-15156 GCA_038406235.1 Peronia verruculata | reverse complement strand
ATCTCCTTTTTTGTTTCCCAACCGATTCAAACCAAATTTGGTATGCATCATTGTCACCACAAGACCTAAAAAGTTACATATGCGCGTTAAATTCGGCCTGTAAGTTTTAGAGAAAATTGGGTTTTTAGTTTGAAAAAATGGGGAAATTTGATTTTTCGCTATTTGGCATTTTCAAAAATTTATAGAAAATTTACTATTGCATGGAACATTATGAAAATACTTAACTTTCTAGAGTGTATGTAGATCTAGAGTGTATGTAGATCTAGATCTAGAGTGTATGTAGATCTAGAGTGTATGTAGGTCTAGAGTGACCTTTCATTCTAAGTTCAGAGGATTGCTTATAAAATGATTTCAGAAGGGAGAAAAGCCACATTATGGATGTCAGTGTTCTGCTCCGTTTTCTTTCCTTTGTTTCTATCCCATAAATTCCTATTTTTGCATATCACTAAGCATTTTTTATTTAAAATTTGGCTTCAGAATTTAGCATTGGAGTCATGTTTATGACTAGAGCCTAATTCTAAGACATAGATTAGTGATACTGGTTTAGGTTAGAATTTATACTTTGAAATAAGGTTAGGGTTCAAGGAAGATCATGCTTTAGTCTACTGATATTCTTTGAAATAATGTGTCACGTTTTGATACCATGGACACAGGTATATATTTAATTTATTGAACGGAAAAATTATCGAATGTTTCCTTTTTCGTGGTTCGTCTAGTTGTGGGCCTTTCAAATTACTTATACATTCAAAAAGTTCAGAATCTGAGCTCTCACAATACTTAGCCTCATGTTTTGAAGTTTATGTGGTATTTATACTTTCCGTTTTAATGTTTTCAGATTTGTGAAGCTACAGTCAGAAATGAAACTGCCAATAGATCAAAGAACATCCCATCCTGATCTAACTGTTGCTGCCCTTAATGCTGTTGCTGAGGAGAAAAAAAGGCAAGAGTTGGAGGAGCAAATAAAATGTCGTAAGAAACATGAAATGTAGCTTAGTTTTACCATCAGCTCAGCTTTTTAAGCAAGATATGACTTTATGGGCTTTGCCATGTGAGGCTCAAAGAAGATTTCTAAATCTCAAAGAAATGGAAAGAATACTCCATGTCCAAGAGAAAGAGCATTTGATTGTTTTATAAATGTTTGAAAATCTAATTCTTAAAAGGTTCAAGATCAATCATTAGACATGGAATGAAAAAAAAAAAGAGGCAAAAGTAGATCGGCCTGGCATGGTTCTGTCTCTGTTAATCTGTCAAAAGTTGATGGCCCCAAATATGCACAGACCGCAACACAGAAAACAAAAAGCAAAAATCAGAACAGCACATCTATGCTGCCCTTCACCAGCAGGTACTTAATTAGGCCCAGGTACTTAATTAGGCCATGCTCATCATGTATAAAACATTGGTAATTTCAGTCCACTAAAGAACTGCAAAAACAGGATATGACAACCAATCTAAGTAATTGCCACTAAGGCACAAAAGCAAAATAAAGACCACATCACATCATAGATGAAAAAAAAAAAGATTTATATTGGGTTGTCATATGAGCTGCAACACAAGGAAATCAGGCTCTTGTCAAATTCTGAGCATATGGAGTTATTGGTACCACTGTGAAGATTATTCATTTCCCTTTCTGTGTGGGGTTTTATTTGTTCTGCCTTATATAGAAGTTGAGCTATGGGCAATTAAAGATGGTGGGGATGACCTGTTGCTGCTGCTGAATTTAGTGAGAAAATGGCCGATCACTTTTGTAAATCCTTCTTAATCTTTGTTAGCCCATGCCGCTAAATTACAATTTTTGGGCTTTTACTCAATTTATGTCAGCAAATTTAACTCCGAAATGCATTTTTACATTGATGTAGAATGGTTCTGTGAAGAAAAAAAAATTGCATTAAAGATTCGCTCACAGTTGAAAAACACATAATTTCTTGGATCACCTCAGTTTGACGAGCACCTGATTTCATTGTAGCGCGTCTCATATATGTTTGTGGAGTTTACCCCAGGCTCTCTTGACAACTGTATTCTGCCTATAAAGTTTACCTTGCTTTATTTCTATCATCCAAATGCCCCATGCATGCCACAGGTCTACAACAAAGCCACTGATAGTCCTGGATTAAAATGCTGCAGAATGTAATGTCTTGACATTCAGCTCAAATAATTGTCAGGTCGCAGGCTTTGTTTGTAAATGTCTGAAAATTTTGTTGTTCAACTGAAGATTACATTTAGACAACATGCATCACAATATACACAAGTTTTTCACTTCTCCAATCTTTACTCATTATAGAGATGAGGGAACTAGTTTTTTTTTTTTGCTTAAAGGTCATAGAAACACTATATGGCTGTGCAGTAAGACTAGTGTGATATCTGATTGTTATTGACTAATATTTGCTAAATCCACTGAATTTTGTTATTAGTTTATTGTTGTTATATTTGTTTGATTTTTTTCTGTGATTGTTGTACATCTTTGATGTTTCAACCTGCCTATATGTGGATTTGGATGAGGATTTACACAGAGACTTTTTTTTAAGAGTGATCTGAGATAAGAAGGAGAAGCCACTTAACAAAGGCTATCGTCCTTCTTGAAGCAAAAATTAATGGACATGTTATGGGGAAAATTGATACCATGTGTTAGCTCTGGACCTCAGTGAGTCCTTATGTGGTAAGCTTTAATTACATTTAAACATTTTATTTTAATTTAATTTATGAAAGAAGAAATGCTTATATATTAGATGTGCAAGATGTACTTTGAACAAGAAATTATGAGAATCACATTGTTTTGCGCTGAACTTGTGTTGTATAATAGTATACATCATGATTTCTGACATTCTTGTATTATCTAAGTGATCTCTAAAGAGGACACTATTTTGACATATTACTTCTATATCAGTAAACTGGATGCTTTAATCTCTTGAATAGGAAGGCTTGGCCTGAATACAGATATTAAATATAATCTATCTTGCATAATAAGAAAATCTACTGAATAGAGGAATATTTGTCTGTTTGATTAGACTAAGATAAAAAACCCTGTTACATTTAATTTTTTGTATTATTTATTCTTGGTACATTTTTATTGACTAATTGTTCTGAGGATGTAAAATACTGCTGTATGTATGTTTATCAAATGATTGTAACTTATTCATAATTTGATTTGTGCAATATATACATGTCTGTTTGAAAACACTTGTAACAGCTGCATTCATTGATATTCATTCCAGAAGTGTCAAATAGCCAGTTTGATCAAAACTTTGCTCATCCTACATTGTATTAGATTTAGAGTTCCCTTCCATATGAAACACAAGTGTAGAAACACAGTACTGTGTGTATGATAAATCTGTTACCTTAAAACGGTCTTTGCCTTTATCTGAAACTTGAAGCTTGAGAATAAAAAGCATATGAGTCAAATTTCACACTTTTTGAATCAAAGTTGAGAGGTCAAAATAAATGAAAAAAAAAAAAAAACCAGAAAAAAAAAATTGGGAGATTAATAAATAATAGTCAAAATTTGAGATGGAAACATTCAAACATAAAATGTAAAACTTGGAGTATCTAGAGTTGCTTATGACCTTAGATAAAAAGGAACTTTTGTAAGAAATAATTTCTTTCAAAATGGACTCGAATACTTTTTATTCTAGGGCTTCAGTTTATGTCATTATAGAATTCTCGATACTCCACCAATTTTTTTATGGCACTTTGGGTCAAACATAAAGTATGTGCTCCTAGTCAAACAATTTACAATTGTATTGCAACCATCTGAAAAGGGCCAGATGTTAAAGAAAACTTTATTGAGAAAACTGGATTTGCTGATTATGAGATGACAGGCATTAGCCTTGGTATCTGAAGATCTCAGTAAAGAAAATTATTGATGTTTGTAGTTAAGTAAACTGTGTCACCTGAGTTAAGGTACACTTAACCTCCTGTCGAATGCCACCAGTATATTACATATCAGAAATTATTGGGGCATGTGAGAGTGTGGAATCATTAGAAGAGGCTCAAAGATGCTCCCCCCCCCCCCCCCCCACCTCACCCCTCCCTTTTTTTGGTAGCGGGCCTATCTGACCAGCTCATGATATTTGGTATTATGATATGAACAAAATATATGAACATGGACATTTGACTTACCTATTTAAAGATAGGTAAAAATAGATAGATAAAAAATCACAACTGATTTTCTTCTCAGGGAGTCAGTGAAATAAAATCATGCATTCTAAATTTTGTTTATGTTGTTCTTTCAATTTTTTTTTTTTTTTCTCAAAGAAGTTTGTAATTGCTATCACAGCCTTCCATCAGTTCATTGTGTGCAGTATTTTTGATTGAGCTGGAAAAACAAAAGGTTCTATCATTATCAGCATAGTTATATGTTCAATACAAATTGATTTATGTTTCCTGTTGTTCTGAAAAGTGGTAAGCTATTTATCATATATAAATTTAATAATATAATCGTGCTTTTCATTGTGATTATCAGCCTAAATGAATGATTTTACAGTCAAATATTATTAATGTCAGTTTCTTTGGACCTCAAAAAACCTAAAGACACTAACCAATCAAGGGCAAATGAGTCACAAGTCGCGCCAGGTGAGTTCAAGTCACTGCGTTTTTTACCATTTTTCACTATTTTCCGACTATGATACCAAAACATTTTTTTTTCAGATTAAAAAAAGGTTACATTGACGTTTTGTGAAAAAAAAAAAAAATTTAGTATCTTAGTTGGAAAGTAATTAAAAACGACCAAAGCAGCCTTTTATCTTCGTTGCCCGGGGTGAATTCCGACTCATTTTCCCTGGTCGCAAGACATATAAAGAAAAAGAAAACAATAGGAAGCCAACAAGGGTTGAATTTCAACTAAGAATGTACTTTAAGTGAGCTGACTTCAAGAGGACTGTACTGTGTTCATTGTTAATTGATCTTGAGACTTTTTTCATGGTGTATTTTATGAGTGTTTCTGCATCTGAACCTTGAACCCACCAAGACAACTGCCTTCATGTGGCTGTAACTATAAGCCTTTAACAAATCACAACCATAAAGGTCACTCAAGTTGGATAGAGATGGTCTGTTCTCTGTGCTGTTAAAGACCAAGCATCTCATCGTATTTTCTCTCAATTCCAATTGAAACACAGGATTTCTACAGCATGTATACTTCAGCAGACCTTATTTTGGGTAGGTTTCTCCATCTGAGTGCATGCCCACCTGGCTGTCTTCACACTTCATTGGGGCGTTGTTCTAGAATTTTGTCTTCACTGTTTTCCACCTTTTTTTTTTTTTTTCACTTTGTGGGTTCCACTCTAACAGCTTTCTTCCACATTATTTAAACTCTCTCACATCATAAACTTAGTACAATTGGTATGCCACAATGCAACTACATATAATGTCTCATAGCATTCTTGATCAGAGGAGCTATCAGATAGTGTCAATAAAAAAAAAAAAAGGAATGTACCAACAAGACTACCCATATGTATCAATCCAATGATGCAGAACTGATCAAATGACTTACACAATGGATGCTTTTTCTTTGTACCGTCGAGCACAGGAATCTAAGATTTACTGGGCATCAAAAAATGTCTTCGAGATTTCCGTAATTTGAAATTTCCATGACAGCTTTGTTACAAAGCAAAAGGTGTGCTAAGGGGGCATAACCATGCCAACACTAATGTGATCTAATCTTAACAATATTTTAGGAATTAGTGCCCCTGAGTTCATCGACACAACAACCATTCATTGTCTTTTGGGCAGCTGTGTATTACCCGCAACATTGTGGTGCATGCATCCCATCATGTAGGCTATGGCTGTTCCTTGCAATACATGTGTGTGACCTCGTTCACTACTCCACTCCATTATCCTCCCCTTTCCCTGGATAATGATTCATCTTCAGTGGGACCCAAATATAGACACTATATGCTGCCTCCCCAAGCAACTCCTGCACACCTTCCCCTTTTTACCAACAGCCTAGGATGAGCAAGGTCAGGCGAAAAATGGGCCTAATCAGACATTCTGCCATTTTCAGAGCCAGTAGATGGTGATGAAATGATTTTGAGAGATCCATGTTAAGAGTTCGAGAACAGCATGTTAATACATAGAAAATTTAAGAGTTTTAATGGAGCTGATAACACAACAGTGTTTGATATTTCTGTGAATTTGACATCAGCTCAAATTTGAGTTTTCTATGCTCGACTGTATCTCAAAGGACATCAGCTTCACCCTTGCGTGCTTCTCACATATCTTCACAATCACTCCAGCAAATGAAGAAATAATTATAATAGATTCTGTTATGACCTTTTATTTGAGAGAAGACTAGATACAAGAGGCATAAAAAATCCATTTTTGACAATATGTGTTGACAGATATCAACAAATTATGATCACTGAGTTAGACAAGATGGCAAAAACATAAAAGCCATCATGGAGAAGATTCTTATATTATTCTTATGTCTTCAGCAATCTGTAAATAAAATTAAATAAATTAGGCAAATGTGAGTATTCTGAACAGTTTGTAAACAAACATTCCAATCACACCAAAGGGAAAATAAGATCTATATAATTGTGTATACATCCAGAATGAATATTTTCACACCAAAGATATAAACATATGCATGCATCAAACATAACTCATTCTTTTTTTCTTCTCTTGAGACAATATTCCACAAGATCTGTGAACTTGCTGTAATTAATACAAAGCTAATATAATACTGAAAACTGATCAAGCAATGTAATGAGTGTTGGACAACAGACAATTGTTGCAGTTCATTTTAGATAATATTTCTGTTGTATTTTTGTTTTTAAATCATTAAGGTTGGCAGTGAGTTAACAATAATCATTAATTTGGTTCACATCATTAATTTGGTTCACAAAAACAATGTCAACTTCATAAGTTCTATTGACAAAAATCTAAAAATAATTATCTATAGTCTATGAGTCATGATAATTAGAGTTCATTCTTTGTCCATATATGGATTTTGCTTACAATTGCAAGAATTTGTATTCTCCCATGATTTATTCACCCTCTGGGATATATACTGGATGGAGCCTCTTTCACAAAACCTTTTTGACACGTACATGTTTTATATGTTAGTGGGCTGCAAATTTGCAACTTATACATAAATCACACACACACAAGAAAAAAGACAATTGTTACCCATTATAAACTAAACTGTACAGACCAATTTTGTATGTGATTATACAAAATGAAAGAAATCTGTTATTCTCAGACTCTATTGCAACATGGGCAATAACATGTCTGTCTCAGCTTAATTTAGGGAGATTCTGCATCATTGATATCATTTACCTCTATCAAACTCGATAAATAGCACATGGACATAATGTTCTACTTTGTGAAAAAAAAACCCCAAAAAAACTTGTTATCATTAACTCACACTCTCAGTTATCATACTGAACTTATTGCACTTTATGGTATTTGAACAGTAACAAAATAAGATCAACAGATAAACCACTTCACCGCTACATTAAGTTAACAGTCCTGTGCTAAGAAATCTGTGATATGGTCAGTCTCCCCACCCCCTCTATCCACTACTAACCCTAACCCACACTCTGTCCCACTCACTGGAGGCGAGCCATCTGGCAATCTTGCCTGACTATTGCACAGACAATCAAACGAGCTGATTGCTATTCAGTGTAAATAACTGTAGCATGAACAAACAGCTAATACAACGGGATTGAGCTTTCATCACTAGTTTATCAGCCAGTTTATCTAGTGTGAGGTAGATATCAAAAGATTCTGCACAGAGATCTAGTCAGGGAGTATTGCATCAAAGGGAAAAAGGGAATACATGTAGTTGGTGGGAAGCTCAATATGGAGACGTCAAGTACATTTTCCGCACACAAGAGACCACTTTTTGGACATTCCCCTTCCTGTTATTAGCAATGAGGTGGTTAACAAGAACGAGACAGCTACAAGGGAGCTGAGCATAAAATAAACAGGAAAAATTAAAATTAATACCAGACAACAGCAGTTCTTTGAACTTGATATAAAATTCACTGCAGTTCACTAGAACAATGGACAGAAAAATACAGGGGTCTGGTCAATAGGATACAAAATTATCAAGCAAATATAGTTGTCAAAATAATTCAAAAGTTAAAAATCAACCAAGAAAAACAGATATCACTGTTTTAAGTGTAAAATGAGCAAAAAAAAACAAAAAAACAAAATGCAGCACTCCAGAGAGCCAGTTGTAAAGTTAATGGTGAGATACAGTTGTTTGGTGAGCTTGGTATCCTATCACTTTCCACTCAAGTATAGAATCCAGATTTCTTTCTTTCATCTGCCTCTTGCTTTCTCTTCTCTTCAACAGCAGCGTCCAAGGCTGTAATAGTTAAATCATCATGAGGCGTTCTTCTCTCAATTGGTAGTTTCATTTCAGATTGCAGTTTAAGAAATCTGGAAAGATATTCGAAACAATCGCATAAAATGTTTAGAAAAAAAAAACAAAACAAGTAGAAATCTCCAGGCTTTGAGTGCATGACTTCATTGATATTTAGCAAAAACAGAACAAAAATTTATGAATGAGCTATTTGATGCCCCTCAAGGTCAATGAAATAAACATGAATTTAATATATGATGAATTCGGTTAAATATTTACTGATTATCCATAAAAAACCTGGAATAACAAGTCTACATGTAGTCCTATAAATTGATCTTGCATAGGAAGAAACCTCTAACAATCTACGTTTGAGCTAATGATAAATTTACTCATTTCACTTTCAGTTGTGTTTGTTATGCCTGCCTGATATACTATAGATTTATGGCATTAGGGCTTTCCCAATGTAATTCAAACATTTTGAAATGCGACTTAAATATCGTCTGATCTAAAAATCTTTGTTAACTTAACAAATTTGATGCAAATTTTGCTATATAATCATAAATGTTCCTACAATTTCATGAAGAGAGGGATTGTTTCCAAAGGTAATTTAGGTTTCAATCTTTCATTGTTGATGTTTGTTTGCAAATATTTAACTGCTGCACACACAAGTCTGAGATCTTGGTCATGCACAATCTTTACTGAAGTACCACTATTGCTGTGCACTTTTAAAAGTCCATTCGATATTTTGTGGAGATTAAAATCAGGGAGTTCATCAAAGTTCAACAGTTCCTCCTTTCCTCCTGCTAATCTATCAAAATTGTTATTATTAATCTGAGGTTTGTGATGTTCCTGGTTCCAACACCAAACTTACTGACTCTCGATTAGAGTGGAGTTATATTTGTTAACCCTTTAGTATTTGTATTGCCTGGCCGCCATATTGACCCCAATGTTCAGCTTCCTGCCAACAGGATGGGTGTGGTTTATTCACATTATTTGTCCGTGTGCTCTGACAGGGTGCTTCAGAAAAAGGGATATAAAATTTTTGTTTCTTCAAGAATTACCATAATTATTTGACATGGCAATAGAAATATGAATGGACTCTGTTCCTATTATGGGCTTTAGGTGATTTTCATGAATGAAATATTTTTTTGTAATTTTATATTTAGTGCTTGTGGTATAATTTATGGCCACCATAAAAACTGAGTTGAATGGAACACTATTATATCAAACAGCATTACAATTATATTTGTCTTATAACAGGACAACAATAAAATAATAAAGAATAACACTGAAAGAGAGGAAATTCCGACTTACCACAATGTGAATTTTAATCCAAACCATTGGGCAAACAGAAACTAATAATTTAAAGAAACGTGAAAATAATAACTACTAAATAACTGAGTGATGTGAATGCATATGTGTGACTGAGCACATGCGTAGCTGTATCCACCCTACTCTCTTTCTTCCCCATTAGAACTAGCCATGGCAAGCTTATGATATTTGCCACAACAAACTTTTCAGCACAAAATAACACCACGAAATTTGCAATAAAATGATGTTTCTATGGAATACCCTTTTGGAATCTTTTTCGAATTCATGCTGCATAGCACATACTATCTCTTCTGTCCATCAGTCTTCTCTATATTTTTGGTTTTATTGACTCCGGCTGAACAGGTACCACCTTGGTGACTTTCTGTCCTAGTATGAAAAGCCAATGAAAAGCCATTCTCAGAGCTTTGGCGATATCTGCATGGAACATCATGTGGTCATATCCTGTCAAAACATCGGTCATGTTCCGAATCACGCCACAAATAAACACATTAAAAATGGCAGCTCGAAAGGAGTGCCAGACAATGTACCTCCACCATTTTTTGCCAGGTCTGCCGAGTGAAATCAGCTGGTAGAACAAGGCAAACCCATCCATGAACTTGCTATAGTCAACCAGTGGCCATGGCCGTCCATCATCATCAGTCCCCATCACTTGATTGGTTGATAAAAGGAGAACTGTTCGCTTATCATGGTATGCTGTGGTCAGCAGATTACCCTTCTGGGCCTGTACGAGATCTCCCTTCTTTTTCAGTTTCTTCTTGGCCATTGCTGGGAGGCCTTTCCGGTTGTCTATGATGATGTCACATGTGAAGCAAATGCTTGGCAACTTCCACAGAGTGAAAGAATCTATCAATATAGAGGTGGTGACCCTTGCCATACACACGGGCTGGTAGGGTGTCAATGACTTCAAAGCCAAGGGGTTTGTCAGGACTGGTCCTTGATGACTTACCCATGTACACCCTGTACCCCAAGCAGTATCCTAGCTCAGCATCACAGATGGTCCAAAGTTTTATGCCATGTTTGATGGACTTCTTTGGTATATACTGCTTGAAAGCCAATCTGTTCTTGAAGGCAAGCATGGATTCATTGATACTCACCTCTCGATGAGGCTCAAAATATTTCCGAAATGTTCTTTCTGTTGTGTCGATAATGTTTTGTATTTACTATAGTGGATTGTATCCAGCTTCATCACGAGCAGGCATTTTCATTGTGCAATGAAAATAGCGAGAAATGTTTTTTAAATCAACTGATTGACATGATGACAGAAACCATAGATCATTGAAGTGTTTATCTTACTCCAAAACATCCAGAATCTTGGTAGCTGGCGAATCCCAAAGATGATCTGGATTGCCAGGAAAACTCGCATCTCCTCAAGGTATGTATCATGCCAAGTGGTGCTGAGTGCAGTTTCCATACATAGCGATTTGTTTCCAGGATGAGGATTTCCAGCAGTGCCATCAGAAACATAAGATAAAAAAAAATCCAAAGGGCAGGTGGAAGGGCTAAGAGAATGCTGAGGTCGTTTTTGTTTGTCAAAATCAAAGATCGGGACATCCGATCCATCAGTGGTGCCACCATCACTTTCAGTCACCACCACTTCAGCTTCATCAATGCTGGATATGTCCTCACCCTGCAAATATGAATTAAAAACAACAGGTTAAAAATGAGTTTTTACAGATAGGAACACAATTAAAATCCAATGTATTGTAAACAATAAAAATCACAATTCTAGGAAGATAATTTATTGATATTAAAAATATGATTAAATTTAAACAAATATCAACCGGTAACATTTTAGAACAATGCGGGTAATGTGGATTAATTTTAAACAAGAAACAATTATCAACTGGTGCAGGATAGTGCTATTATCTATGGCCCATTAGGCCCAATCATAATAATTAGATCTATATCTGGGTCTCAATCTTGACTAGATTTAGAATCTAGACCTAGATCTAGATGCACACATACATTCCACTTATCATTAACGATGGATCTTCACATTGGGCTTATGCTGATTTGGATTCTAATCATGCACTGTGTGTAGCGTGCAGTGTGCTGATTAGGTCTCACAATCTTGTTTGACACAATCTTTACTTACTCGACTTATACTTACTTCTTTGTCAAAATCAGCATCAATGTCTGATTCATAGTCAAGCTCAGTGTTGCTTCTTTCTTCTTCCATAGTAGCCATGGTGTGTAAAATTCTTCAGATATGTTGAACGCAGGATACAAGTGAAAATACGTGTGAGAATACAAAGGAATAGTTGATAGCTTTGTCAAGACTGTAACAGGCTTTGTCTCTGCTATTTATATAGCCTTGGCCGCGGGTGAAAGCCCCATTTAACTAGGCTACGGTCTTCCTAGAATAGTTGTGGATGATGTTTCATCTATTTTAGGAACGGGCATGTAGTCTTGATCGCAGAAAGTTTACAAAAAGAAAGGGGGTGTGTCACAGCTGGGTTCGGCCAGATTGTAGGACTGGGTTTGACTCAGTTAAACAAGAGCAAGTGCTTTCTGTGCACGTGGTTTTGGCCGGGTTCAACACAAATACATTCCTAGTTCAAATAATACATTATCTGGTGAATGGAACCCCTGAAAATGTCTTCTTCTTCAACGCAATGTCTGGAACAGATACATGTTTTCTATCATCTTACCTGTGGTAATAGCCCATCAACCATTCCCTGTATCTGAGTCCAGAAATCCAAGGTTCTGGAATGGCATCAAGACCCAGCCTGCAGGCTAATAACGCTCCAGCTACAGCACCATTAGTATCAGCATCCCCTCCCTGTTGGTACAGACGAATATAAAAAAATAATTGTTAGTCCTTTATCACATCAAGAGGACTTTTTCCTCAACATTAAGGGTAGCTAGCATGAGAACAGACTTTAGCAATGATATGAAGCCTAATCTGAAATCAATGCTACTAATAGCCCCTTATACAGTTACTTCGAATCTGTTACATGGTGTTAAACTGACCCTTACCTTAAAACTATGCCAACAGTTTAAATAGATGAACAATAACATATCCCCCATCACACTGATTCACAGACAATCTGCATGTTTACCACATGATAATATATCCTTATGCATATAATTGATATTTTAACCTGTGTTTTTTTTTTTCATTAATGTATCCTGTCATTAATTATAATTAGCAAATTTCTCAAGATCCTTTTGCCATAACATATTCCTAAAGGGATATAATTAATAGTTTCCTCTGTTCAATTTTCAAGTCTAAGCTCTACATCAGTTGGGACCATTGTCTTGTCACAATAAAAACTTGCACATAATTTAATTGGACTGAATGCTATTGTTAGTCATTTGCAAATCTGGGCACATCAATATGCATTTCTATTTAATGGAAAAAAAGACCCAAAAATGGGTCACTGCAAATATAAAATTAATTAACTGGAAAATAAAAAGGAGCAATATTACATTTTGATTGAGACTGTCAGTTATAACCCTCATTATATTTATTCACTTACTTTTTTTCTACATGTGTTCAAAATATTTCATTACTTGCTTTATCAAATCCAAGGGTAAATAAAGTAATTTCCTTTACTCATGGACCCTTCTGAACAATTTTCGTTTTATGGATGTGAAAACATAAAAGCAAATATTTTTACTTCCTGCTTTTGTCTTCCTTATGCCCCCACAAAAAAAGTTTAAAACACCTATGAATTTCTAATAGAGTCAACACTCCTTTTCTTTCCATATGTATATTTTCTTGTGCATCATGTGGATAGAAAAAAAAAAAAAATGAAATGAACATGAATTTGAAAAATTTAATGCCCTCCTCAGGTATATCAGTTCTTAGCATTTGTGTATAGTCTACAAAACTAGATCGTATTCCTGAAATAGGCTATGAACATTTTCTGGTCCATCCCCCCTCTGTCTCACCTGCATGACTAGTTTGATCATTGCCTTCTTGAAGTTGTCCTGTTTAAGAGCCCAGAAACCAGCACCCAGGCACTTGTAAACATAGCCAATCTTTTCAGGCTCGTCCAACTTCAGTTTTTTCAACTTGGTGCACTTCATGTAGAACCACAGCTCCTTTCTCTGGGGGAGAGGGGAGGGAAAGATTCAAGCACAGGGTGAGTCATCAGAAGTAACTGGGCAGTTAGTGCATGCGTGTTGTAGAACGAATTGTCTAAGGTCATAGTAAAAATATATTTTGCATTTTATACAGCCTATGATCAAAGTCTACTATTTTAGGATACTACTTCACTGCTGTAATATCATTATTAGATTTACTGGCTTTCCAAGAACTCAGCAATTTTACCCTGTTAGGATACAACTTCACAAAATGGGATGAAATAAAAGTAACTGCATTGTTATCTTTTCTATTACCTTCCAAAAAGTAATTAAAAAGTCTAATGTAATAAAATGTCCACACTAAGATGACATGATTTCATAAAATGTTTTCTTCCATTATCGATAAGAAGTGAATTGTTATACATGCTTAACTCAGCAGTTTCATCTCTTTTAGCAACTTCAGTGACATAATAAACACTCTCCCTAGCACTATCACTCCCACTCAGTTATAAACAAAGGTTGACATAAAAGTCCAGTTACCTCCTCTGCTGTTGATAGGAACTTTGATGCTCTGTCGTAAGATTCCTGGATAAGGTGGTTCACTTTGAGTGATCTGGGCTTTCCCTTCGCTTGAGCTGCTGTATGTTGTAACATGAGCGCTATGCAGACACTGACTGCCACCACTGAAGCCTGACATCTAGTCGGGAAAACGAGGAGAGTTATATGACAACATTACTAATTGCCAATTGGACATGGTTACCTAATATTCATTGTTTAAAAAAACAAAGAGAGATAAAAGTTCATGAAATTTCCCTTGACAACAGCATAGTATGTTGCTTATTCTATTCCACTTTGAATAAAATTCTACATTTCTCCAGAATTAATTGTTTTTTAGCAGAAATGTCTACACTACTTGAATATTATATGCAGTTACAGTATTTTTTAGAGGTAGAAAACCCATACATATTTGGTATCAGATGAAAGATAAGAGAATAGAAAAATAAAAAAATGGGATTTTGTATGCTTTCTGTGTCATATCAGTGTTACCAGGTAAATGTGAGTGCACGGACTGTGACATGGACTCTTTGGTATTACATTTATCACTGATACTTTCACTTAGTCACTACTGTTATTACTATATAATATAAACTTTCTTCTGCTCTGAAAGTGATACTAGGTATATCTGATGGAAACTGCTCAGGTAGTTGGAAACTGGGAGGATATATGTCTCATGGCCAGTCAAAATGAGACGTAAGTTGCTGAGCTAGAACTGAGTAACTGGGCTTTGAATGTGAAGAAGGGGGTCAGACATCTAATTCATTTTTATTGCAGAAATCGAAAGTGCATTCATCTCTGAACATGATAGCATCAGTCTTACCCTCAATTTATAAATATTCTTCATTAAAATCAGGTTTTAACTCAAGAACTGCGAACCACGCATTTAGGCAACAGGTGAAGCCCTACTTGGTTCTGCGCAGAACGCATTTAGG
>JBCAUA010729760.1:0-15157 GCA_038406235.1 Peronia verruculata | reverse complement strand
TCAAAATACATTGTACATGTATTTTGATCGGGAGGACCTGGTTGTGCTATCTCTTTGTTGCTATGATGAATGGCCAGTTGAAATCTAGAAATGCCTCGCCTCCTCCCCCCCCCCCTCCCCGGCGGGGTCTGGGTTCATATAAGTAGATTATCTGCTCCCACCTGCAGGCGGTGTAAGCCCGCCATCGGTGAGGTGTCTCCCATGGAATGCCATCTCCGACATTCCAGGGGGGACATCTCTTCTCTCTCCCTTTGCTCCTGTCTTCTGTACCGCTTTCTTTCCTCTCTTCTTCTTGACGTATAAACGCATCCTCCTGTTGGACACAATATAGCCGTAATCGTGCTGATCTGTCGTTAAACCCCAACACAAACAAACAAACATCCTAGAGTGGCTAGTACTTAAGGACATTTTAAGTTTTCAGATAATTTATTTTGAAAAGAGAACATAATATTGTATTTTCTTATGTGTAACTCTACCATTAATTGGCTGAAAAGAGGGGGAAAAAAGCGCATGAAACAGTTAAATTTAGGTAGGGAGAAAACAACAACAACAACAAAAACAACAACAACAAACAAACAAGCAAACGAACAAAAACAAAAGAAAACAAATCAGAAAAAGAATGACTAAATCATTTTCTTAATGAAGAACTTCAGTTTGGGAAAAAAAAAAAAACAACTGGTCCGTTGGTGAAGAAACAAAACAAAACAACAACCGGTCTATTTTGAAATCAGGCTCATGTTAGTGCTATCCCATTCATAAAAAGATTGGTGGTGGGGGGGGGGGGGGGTGATAATTATAATCCGGCTAAGTATAACTTAAAGTCCCTCTCCCTATGCGCATAATTAAGTTCAAGTCATTCGTGTGTGTGTACACCTACTTCAGTATCTCCCAGCGCACAAGACGACACATCATTGTCCTGAAATGTGATAAAAAAAAAAAACATATACATGTATATATTATATAGCAACATCTAGGCTACTTGTAATATATTAGAGTAAATATATATTTCTTTTCTCTCCCTTCTGATGTGTGTATGTGTACATACGCTCCGACCTACCTGATAAGAAGATAAGATGGCTCACCTTGGCCGCTGAAAGACCAGAAACAGCTCTGGCTCTGATAACTCGATGTTTGTTGCGCGCATGAGTATGCGCCCGCTTGTGATGAGTGTGTCTGTGTGTGTCAGCGTGTGTGTGTGCATACGTAAATACACATACACGCATGTGTATGTCCGTGCGTATGTGTTCCCTGTGTGGATATGAGAGAGAGAGAGAGAGAGAGAGACTAAAACGAGAAGAGAGAAATATATATGTATATCATATTTTGTATATGTGAGATTGCTTTTTTTTTTTCTTCTGCAGGTAATGTCATAATTGGGTGTGATATTCATTTATTGTAGGTAAATGCATAAATCAAAGACGAAAGGAAAGACACAAGGCCAAAGGCAACTCAGACACCTGTTCCGCGGTCATTGCATTCCAACTTCGGACTAACAATAGTAACATAACAGATATGTAACAAGAATGTTAACTTGTGAAAACAAGCTTAATTTTATTTACAAATTATAGCAACCTCTAGGTAGACAAGAACATTGTTATACATCTTGCTGAAAGTCATGGAATTTTTCAGAAAACGCATTTTGTAAGTCATTATAGGCACAAATAATCACAGAGCAAGACAGTTCAAATCTCTTGATTTGGTTTTTCAAATGCTTTTGTACATATCGCATTGCCAAGATGTTGAACGGACAGAGGAGTTGTCACATTTGAATTCACATTTTGACATCTAAACCCAAATTTGTCCAGAAAACAAATTTAAACTGGCCATCATGATACAAGTGTTTCATTTGATTAAAAAAAAAAGGTGCGTTACGTATCTGATCATAACACAAATGCAAAAGAAAAGTAAACTTAAAGAGATGATTTAGGCAAAATGAAAAACAAACAAACAAACAAACAAACAAAGACTTTTGCCTATTTCCACAGACATATCACACTCCATAGGGGGCTGGCATTTTTTTTTTCTGACTTTTTTAATTTCAATGGTTCACTTACAGAACATCAGCATGTCCAAAAGCTTATCAGCCATTAGGGGCTGTCAGCCATGTATTCAACATGTCTAGAGATCAATTTGTAAGTGATAATCTTCAGTTAGAAGATGACTGGCCTCAAAATAACTCATTAATACATTATGGATTAGATAAGTCTGGCCCACTGTAGTAACAAATTACCAACAGAAAACAAAGACAGCAAGATGAAGGATAAGGTAGCTTTCTACTGTTTCCATGCATTGAACTTCTAACTGAAAAGACCAGATATTTTGTGCCAACCCTTAAATCTGATTTCAACTTCGCTACATACTGTGTGACTTTCCTCACAAGATGCAGACAGAGTTCATTAAAAATAGGACAAAAATTAATTACTTTTCAATTAATATAGCAGTCACTAATATATATGCAGGATGGTTGTGTTCAAACCTGAATTGTTTTGAATCTACCAGCTTCAAACAAGGAGGTTTAAGTGATATCAAGCCAGTCAAAATGAGTCATATGTGATTTTTCACCAACCTGAGTTACTACGACTGTGGGTACGGTTACGGTATATGTATGCCTTTCAACCTCCCTGAGGGTGGTTATCTCAGCAGAAGTTATTACTGTCATGCAAGACTTCAATTTATACACTTTCGTGTGTAGTGAAGAAAGTTTGAGTTGGCCAGGGATACTACAAATTTAAGAGACCAATGTGACCCTAAAGCAATGATATACGAGTCACATAACACAATAAAAACCATAACCCTAAAGCATCACATAAAATCACGAGATAAACCAGCCAAAAATGAACAATTTAGCACACCAATCTATTGATTTGTGTCATATCTTGATATTTTGTAAATTGCCTATAAGAACAATATTTTCTTATTCAGATATGAATGCTCTTTCAATTTCTGCAAAACAAACATGTCAATCACATCCAATTTCTTCGAGTCCAGAGACTTATAACTCATTCTGATGGACCACAAGATGAATACATGTCAATTATGCTCACTTCAGTAAAAAATCGTCGTATGGCAACTTGTGGTAATTAAACATATAATCATATTAATTAAAGCATTTCTTACTTATTCTCCTTTGGAACAAAACAACAACTCAAATACTGATAATCACACTTTTACGGTCCAACCAACTGCACATGGTGCACCTTAAAAATGGATCTATATACTATCAACAACTTTTCAGAAATAGCAAATATTTTGAAGATGCTTATTCCCATTCATGTGGACAGAATGATAAAATGTTTTCCACATTCATTTGAAATACTGCAGTATGGCATTTCATAAACCAATTATTTTAAAAGTGAATGAATGCTGAATTCACAGATGTGGACAAGCTTCCAGCAGTGTCATCTAGCGAGTACATTTTATTTCAATTAATATTACATGTATTCCTCTGCACAGTCCACAACATCGTGTGTACCAAAATATAAGGACAAAAATTTCTACTGGATCATGTGACTGTAAACAATGCTGATCGAAGCCATAATCCTTTTCCAACTGCCAGGACCTGGCACAAATTAAATGACTGAACAACAAATGTCACTTTCTTTCTTTCTTACACATATATATACATACCAAAATATATAAATATAATGCAATATGTCTGGCAAAATGAAGGAACTGGGCTGGTGACAAACAATTCTCACTACTTTCTCATAGCCAACTATTGACAGGACATCTTGAATAGCAAGTACATACACTTAAAGACACCCTCTAAATTCCCCACACATATTATTCAATAATTTCCAACAATAATAATAACACTCAAGCTGCAATCATTTAACAACCATCACAGTCATTCGGCAATGGTCCAAATTGGTTTAAGTTCCTTTTTAGAAAATTGGCAAACCCCGTTTCCCACAAAAATCAAAACTATGATTTAGATGGAAACAGATTTTGGTTTAAAGTATCGTTACATGAAAGAAACAAAATCTATTACTGTTAACTTAGGTTAGATCCACTTATTCACTTGTGTAGTTGTGATTATAATTGGGATGGTAACTCAAATCTCAAGGAAAAAAATGACAAGTCAATAGAGTACTGATGTCAAATCTAGAGATCAACATTAAAAAGCTATACAAAACAAGGGAATAAGACTGGAAACTGAAAAATCTTACATATTTGCCCATCAGATATGAGATGCGACACGATGAAATCAGGCTCTTGTTTCAAATTTTGAGCAGATGAATTTATTGGCAGCACTATAAAGATTATGCATTTTCCTTTCAATGTGTTAAATAATGATTGGTGACCTATTGCTGCAGCTTAATTTATTGAGAAAATAACTTTTGAAAATTCTTCATAATCCTTGTTAGGCCATGCCACTAAATTGCAGTTTTTGGGCTTTAACTCCATCTATTTCAGTAAACTGAACTCTGAAATGCAATTTCAGATTGATATAGAAGGATTGGTGAAGAAAAAAAATATGCGAAATAATCATTCACTGTTGAAAAACACGTGACTTCTCCGGTCGGCTCAGTTTGACGAGCGCCTGATTTCATTGTGTTCCGTTTCATATCACAAGATGTCATACCGGTATTTTAAAAAAATATGCTATTTCATTTCTTTTTAGAAGATGTTGAAAACCCTCCTGTACACAATAAGCGAGTCATTTGATAGATATTGTCTTCCGTACACAGCAATACCCTATTTACATTTTTATATGTTTACTTTGTTGCCCTGAAGAAGGACCAATTTGGTTTGAAAATTTGGCTTCCAGTTTGCACATCAAGGAGAAGTTATTTATATGTGTTATTTACGTTTATAAATTTTTCAAAATTATTTAGTTAATTGCCGTTTGGATTGTCTTTTTCTATTTTAAAAAATAAGTCAACAGAGAATGATCACAATGACCGCCACAGTCAGACCAGTTACAAAAGTATGACGACATGAATTCCCCTGCACTGGATTTGAGTCAGAGTTACTAACATAGTACTGTAATAAAATAAACTAAAAATCATGGCATGAATTATTTCACAAAAATTTAATTTGTTTCTTCTTCACGCAAAGTTGGTTTACATAACTGAATTATATATACACTTGACATGATATGGTTTAACCGTGTGAAACAAAATGCCTTCAGAAAAAAAAAAACCAACAACAAACAAACAAACAAAAACACAAAAAAAAATGACCATTTACAATAGCAATCGATGAATGCTTGAGAACTGTAAATCATTAAGGAGTGACCTGTAGTAAGTGATGAGTTTCAAATTTGAGAAAACTGCAGCCTTTGACTGCCTCTCTGTGTTTTAATGTTAATGAAACAAAACACATGGAAGTAGTCTTTATAATTCATGTAGCAGACCTTTCTGTCATACAGTAAAGGAACAGGTGGCATGAGGTTGTAAAAATACATGTATGACACATTGTGTGACATTTAAAAAAAAAAAAATAATAATAAATTGACTTAGCATCAGATACAGTCCACTTCCCCAACTAATGTTCTTAGTTGGCAGCTCTTGCTCAAGATTATTATGAACTATAGCCTCATCAAGTCAATTAATTATACTGAATACAGACACATATATTTACTTTTCTCAATATTCAAATGTTTCATAAATCTCTGGATGGAAAAATCCAGACAAAATGACTGATTGCTACTAAATACAGCACTGCACTTTGGGTACTACAAGCAAGCATACACAAGAAAAAAAAAAAAAGAAAAAAAGAAAAAGAAATCAAATGGTATGCTACTATCTTAGGCCAATGAAAGTATACTCAGAAAAACATACCCACTGAGTGAAAATGATACAGTTTGGTAAAGTTATAAGGCAAGGAATTATGCAAAACCAAACCAAACAAAAAAAAAAAAACAATAAAAGAAAACCAAACAATAAAGAAACAAACGAGCAAACAGAACAGAAACAAAGAAAACAAAAGAAACAGACAAGCAGAAAAAGAAAACGAAGAAGCTCTACATTATTTAATCACCCATTTTGCCAGAAAATAAATTCAACAAAACAAAACTGACAGCACATTGCTTGACTTTGGGGGGACTGAAATAAAGTTAATGCTGTTTTATCACAATGACAAATGATAAAGTTATTTACATTTCAAGAGGCAGCCAGAGAAAAGCTATGAACGCAAAGAAAGTAGCAGTGCCGCAACGCTGCAAAAAGCATTGCAAAATAATAATGGATTAAATCTATTCTTGTAATTCTACTGACAAAGAATTTAAACTGCCTACAAGGTTGTGGAAGACAAAAAAATTGAAATGTCATATTTGAATATCAGCCATCTTGTGTGAAAGGAAAAAGTGTCAACAACAGACAACCATACGCTGGAATGTTATGAGCAGAAATGAGTACCTGAAAGCAGGGAGTAATATCAGATAGATCCAGCTAAGGACAAACTGGGGACCAATGGGGAGTGTTGATGTTGAAGGAGTATGTTGGCAGAATTTTGTAATATTTGTGGACATAAAATCTCATGTCTTATAGTAATGCCGTCTGCAGCTGTATATATGAAATCAAACAAGTCGTTGTCGTTTATGGCTAAGGATATTGCAAGCTCTCACCAATGCAACCTGTATACATCTCTGCCTCCACTGGCTCTGTGTTAATGGCATGCAGTATAACTCATCAATCTGGACTTGTGCTGTACACAGTTTTCTCTCACTGCCTCAAAATGCTGAAAATTATATCTATCACAGAGCAGTGATTTTGATCTTTGTAAGGTACTACAGTGGTTAAATCACTTGATCTGATAAACTGTCCTTCAATCCTTGCCTTGGTTGCACTGGTATTGTACAGAAGAAACAGAATATCCATTCTCCACATAACTGATGTTAAAAGTACTAAATGTTTCAAAAACAACATAGCTGATAATGTGAATAAACTACTAACATATGATGACTCCAGTGGAAAAACAGATAAGTCACATTTTTGTGAAAAATAAGTTATTGCCCCAGTGCTATAAAGCACACCACTAAGATCTGTTAACCAGAATAATAATTTGGAAAACCAGGTAAGTTCCACTAAAAAGAGAGTTTGTAAAAGGGTATACAGTGAAAAACTATAGACTTCAAAACTTTAATTTCTGTTTTCACCCTTATCAGAAAATATGACATTTGGTTTTTCCACTGAAGTCTTCATATAATGATTAAACAAGATGTTTACTGGGATTGAAATTAAATACAAAAAAAACTTATTGCAGGAAAAAAAAAAAAAAATTCAGTCACATGTAAAAAAAAAAAAAGTAAAAGTTCCATCCCTTGACCCCCAAGAGAGGAAATTGGCTTGGCCATTTCAGACCATGTCACCGCAGTGCAGCGCCACTGTACTTCCCCCAATACACATCAGGTACCCGTTTTACAGATGGGTGGGCTGAGGAAAATTGTGCAACCTTTCTGTTTCGAACCAGTTTCCAAAGTCTGCAGCACAAATCACTGAGCTAACATAAAGATACTAATAGCAACAATTTCCATCCAATGTATTACAGATGTATAGTTTTATAAAGTAAATCTCCACTACCACCTACTGACTTCAGTTCATGTTTTTCTGATAAAATGTTATCTCTGTGGTTTAAATATTTCACTTCACAGCTGGAAAACATGCACTTCAAAATTAAGTGACAAATGATTCCCCGCCTTGATTTCTTGATGATAAAAGAACTGAAGCAGTTGAAACGGTTATTTTTCAATGGGCTGTTCTGGGTCACAAGGACAGACAGAAGAACAAATAAAAGCATACTGAAAGAATAAAGAACAACGAAAGAACTAGGAAAACAGGAGTAAATTAAGATATGTAGGTCATATGGTATGGAACTAAGAGATGGTCTTATAAAGACTGTTTCTCAAGGCAAGACTGAGACAAAACAAGAGACAAGACTTTCAGCTTCTCTCACCAACAACGTCCCTGAATTTAGTGGAATCAAAATCCAGGAAGTCAGCAGGACTTGGGAAGATGGGTACAGACCATAGTGTACTATAGTGACAGGCCACATCACCCACAGAGAGGTTAAGGCCATAGTCTATCAGCCTTAGCCTAAGACTATTATACAAAAGTGGGAAGTGTCGAGGGCACTTTCCATTTAAAAAGTGCCGCAAGTAATATGTACCCAACACGATGCTGTCTCTACACAGAGTATAACGCAATTCTGATGTGAATGAATACTTTGGATATCAAATCGCGGTGTTCTGCCTACCGACATCGATATTGTCCAATACCGTGGGAAAGACAAACATGTTTCTTTCCAAATTTCATCTGTTGTTGCTAGACCTATGAATTACATCTTCTGATTATGAATTAATCAGTGTGCCATTTGCATTGTGTTTTGCAGAAAGTCATGCTTACCTGGTGAAAGATGGAACTGTGTGGAACACCTCTCTCTCTCTCTCACTCATCAAACTCATGCATAATTGTTGGACTAGAATGTGAAGGCCTACATGATGCTTTTAGACAAAAAAAAACAACAAATTTCATTGCTTAGCACTAGGAGACGATATCTAGACTATTCTAAAAACAAAAGCCGCACACTGCAAAAACATTTGTAGCGCCAGTGCCACTCGCTCTTGGATTTTGGTCACACGGTGAGACACGAAGCAACGATGGCCTTAACCAAAACTATTGTTTTCCTTAGCCAAAACTATTGTTTTCCGCTTGCTATGGTCTGTCACTATAGTACGCTATAATACAGACAGAGGAGAATAACCATATTGGTGCCAGCATTGACTGCAAGTGATCACACCACATCCAATGATGCCAGCACATGAACTGAGTTGAATTAAATCTCTAACAATTTTTTATTTAGTAAAAAAAAACAGAAAAAAACAATGTGGTTTTCTAGCATCTCAAAAAATGAATAAATTAATTCTTCTGAAGATAGGTAAAACGTGCAAAAAATGCATGCATCAAGATGGCAGAACAATCATCAGCTGGTTGGATTATATTTACTCCCTTGTGACTCATATTCACTGAGAGTACCACCCAGCTGGGGGTTGAAAGACTGTCTATAAATTGTATGAGTCATATTGTCCCAATCAAGATTATAGTGATCCTCTCCCAGTAACATCAAGGTAATTAAATTCACAAGCACATTTACAGTTGTGTTCATGAAGACTCTAATCTATAAGAGTAAATACAGAGAATTGACTTTAACTCTTACACCGAGTTTTGAAAGCTTAATTTTTTTTAACTGCTGCTGATATGATTTTTAAAAAATTGTAATTCAACTCTTGAAATTGAAAGCAAAATTGTCCTAAATTCCAAATTCACAAAAAATGAATTGAGGCGTTTTCAGTATTCTGGATGGATTAAGTTTAAATGTTCGTAGAAAAGTGATACATATAGACAAATGAAGCTTTCATGAGGTGAAATACCACTGCTCCATGAGATAAAAAGTGGATGTGGTTAACAGGGGAAGTGAATACCCACTCGTGGTTGCTCTATACAATAAGAAAATTTATCTGGATTTTACATGGGATAGGATCACAGTGGGCTTGGTGGTTAGGCATCTGCCACTCAATGAAAAGTTCACAATGTAGAGGTTGCAGGTTCATGTCTCTGATCTGCCGTCAAGAGATTGGACAACTTGCAAATTTTCAGTGACTCAGTAGTCCCCTGTCTTTCATAACGTCAGGAGGCTGACGTTCAGCCTTCTCAGATAATGGTGGATATATAGTGGAAGTATCATGTGTACATTGCACATGCTAAAAAACTGTTGGCATTAAAAACTGATGAAGAGTAGGCTGCGTGCCGTTGTCCAGACAAAATTTCCACATTCCAAATTTCTACCCACAAAAATTGTCACCAAAAAAACCGGCAGTCACTAAAGCTGAGATAATCCTACTTACTAAGGACTGAAAGGCTTAAGACATAAAAACTTTACAGTCTGGCCAGCTGTCGCCTGGAAATCTTCTTTCAAAAAAAGCTTTATTAAATCGATGGTTTTATAAACAAGGATTGGCATAAAGGTTTTTATTATGTTTTCCAGAATCAATATCATGAAGGGATGAAACCCACATTATAAAGATTTAGATCATGTGGATAAAGAATTATTCTCCATTAGCAGGATATAGAAAAAGCAGGGTTCTAAATCAACCAGACACAGATTTACATCAGTGTTAATAAAGATATTCTGTCTCCAGTAGTGGCAAATAAAAGGCCTAGTCTCTACTTATGCATGCAAATTTACATCAGCAGTGACAGAGACATCTGGCGCGTCCAGGAGTCCGATACAGACAGCTGAGTCGGATACAGACAGCTGATCGGATACAGACAGCTGAGTAGGATACAGACAGCTGAGTAGGATACAGACAGCTGAGCAATGACACTCTCATACGATACAATCTCATCATTTCCCTGTCAGGGACAGGTGTTAGTTTTTCTGTTGTGATGATGATGATGATGAATTCATATGGCACATATATCTACAAAAAGGCCCTAAGGCACTTTGCACATTGAAATGAACAGAGTTATTCCTTTCTTCTCAGTCTTTCATTCCCTCTGGAGTCATTTGGGGTGTTTCCTGATGACTTGTGTACCGTACTCTAAATGTGGTGTGTCATGTTGGTGACTGGACTTGACAGAACCCGCCCTTCTACAGATAAATGACCAATAAAAATGACTGGACAACAAAGGTCCATGTAGACAAACATAAACATATTGTTTCCTTCTGTCAAACTCAGTGACTCGGTTAGTTAGATAAATAGTTCATTAGACCAATCTCCCGATTGAGAGCCTCTGTGAGCTACTCCTTCCTTCTGCTCCTATCCAACATAACTATCTCCATATTACTGATATTTTTAGTTACTTGGTTAGTTAAAACCGATCTCCCTATCGAACCTCTATGACACACTCCATCCTTTTGCTGCTGTCTAACACAGAGGTCTTAATCTTATGGATAGTTTTTTGGCCACAACTCAATCACCTTTGTGAATGAGCTAAAATTGCCTTACAACAAATCTGTATATGTATTTCAATCCTGAAGTTTCACAAATCATAAGAGCTAACAATTTGAGGTGAATTTTTCAATCTGATCAGTGATTGAAGTCCTGACAATGAATTAGCTCCTTACAGCATCAGTTTAAAGCACAAATAGTATTAGTGTTTAAGTTACCTAATGTTATAAACCATCTATGCCACTGTTTTTCACATGGAAGTCATGGAATATTATGAGGCAAATCTTGCTGGAAAACACAATTCACCCTTGCATTCGCGGGTCAAGATTTCGTAATAATGGCATTATGTTGATATTTGTCCATTCCAACCTCAAAATAGCCAGTACTGAAAATAATTATTGGCATTCTGCTTTTGGACACATCCATCTTTATCTCTACTAATGTCAGATGAAACTGCTAAAATGCTACTAGTGTTGTCATGATATTCATGTGCAAGAAATTCAGACCTAATGGCAATAAAAGGTCATCGTAGTCCGTGCTACCTGGAAAATATTCATACACAAAAGTTCACAGACAAATTCTTCATTAGAGAAGTGTGAGTGTGTTTACAGAGGACAAGTGGTCTTTGAACAGATCGACTTCCTCACATTTCTAGGGCTAAAGACTAACTCTACATGACGAATACAATGCCCACTGAATCTGAAATATTCTTAACAGGAGCAAGCTTCTCATTCTGTCTTGTATCTTTAGAAGTTGGCACTCCCTGTGAAATTCTAGTACTAGCATTTTTGAGGTTAGATAGGAGGATATGTTTCAATATTCCACCACTGAGACTGATTTAGAATGGATTTTGTCTGAAAGGCAAACAGTCAGCCAATATTGAACTACTCTGACCAATATTCCTCCTGCTACAGATCTCATCACTTGGTGAACCAGTGTAGAAAATCTATGAACTTTATCACTATTCTCATTGAAAATGGCCAAAATGTATACCATTTTCTTCATGAAATTACAACATGAATGTCAATATATATATTCTAATCTGATTTTTGTGAAACCAGAATTTCTTTAAAAAAAAAAAAGAGGAACACATCACACCACTCTGCTTTTCTCCATCCACCATCTTTCAATGTTATAGAAAGTGAAAAAAATACAAAAGACATTTAAAAAAAAAAAAAAAAAGCTAGCTGTCTTGATGAAATAGTGGATGTGCTTCCACTGTTAGGTTCAAAATTTACTCTCTGATGTAGGGCTAAACAACTTTTCTGCAGTTATCAATAATTCTGATTCATCCTTTCATATAGCATAATGCAATCTCTCACATTTCTGATACATGAAAAAATCCTCCTTTTTCACAATCATCAACTCTCATACATTCTTTCACGCGACAAAATGCAATCTTTCACATTCACAATATCTCCTCAACTATCATAATTAACTCATTACATGCACCTGTACGTTATCTCCAGTCATCTTCCTTCTGAAAAAAGGCATTGATGTATTCTGAATCTCCCTGGTTATTGAAACTGTCTACTTTGAGTGTCTTTGGATGTGGATTTATAGAAAATTCACGGAAACCCATCTCTCGGAGTCTGGTATAAATCTGAGGAATGACAAAAATACATAAAAACTATCATGATACCAAATTAAAGTTCAGTGCAAGAAAACAAAAAATGAGCTGGCAACAGAAGAACCTTTATAAGCTTAGAACTATAATCCTACTCAGGCTTATCAATTCTATGCCAAAATTTTTCTCTCAACAACCATTATCCATCATCAAAAACAAACTGCAGAATTCTGCAAAATTATATTCAGTCTGATGTCTCTTCAACTCCCCTTCTTGTCCTAAATTTTCAATTGTTACCAATCTTCTTAATTCTATTTACACTGACGTAAATTCAACAACATGAGAAAAAAATAACAAACCATAATGCTCAGACAATAACTGCCAAATTAATTTTTTTCAGCCAAATGTAGTTCAGACATAGCTAAATATTTTCGGCTCTTTTAAAAAACTGCTTCCAGAGCATTGTCTCCATCCAATAAGGAACTTCAAAAATGTTTGCACCATTTGAAATAAAAATGGCTGAAGTTGTATGGTGGAACAAAATTGTTTATCCAGTTTTCCTCAAAGTAGCAAAAAATTACTGCAGCAATTCAGAGTGTGATGAAATGATCAACAAGCTGCCAAGACAGTGGCGTATCTGATATTTTTTGTTATTGTAATTCTGAGAGAAAAAATTGGCTTATGTTACTGGATGAGGCCAAAACAACATTAATATGTCTGTGTGTTTTTTTCAATATCATTGGGCCCATCTTTTAATCTTTCTGTGCATAAGCATAGAGGGGACTAATTATAATTAATGTTATCTGTCAGTTCAACTTTGGCCTATCTCCAAGATATGTCATTATGTTAGTAGCGCAATGATGTATATCATGAGGCATCTTACCTTGTACAAGTTAACATAGTCCTGTTTGAGGGGCCAGTCCTTGAACAAATGGAATTCCAGCATAAATTGCCGGACAAACTTGAAGACATCTGTCTCCATCATGTTGTCAAGCACAGCCCACTCATGACCTTCCACATCAATCTTCAAGACATCTATGACACGCTGAGAAAACAGTCAAAAATTAATATATATTATTATATATATGTATAAAAGAAACCATAGAAGACTTTCAATGTCAGTCTTCAAAAAATCTTTTACATTATAGGAAAACAGAAAGTAATACTGCACAGAGTTACCACATTTCTCATCTAAAACTGCAACGTAAAAACTACTTGCAACATGCTGCATGTCGTAAGAACTGACTGTGAATGTTACAGATATTCATTTCAGACATCAGGCAAGGTTCCTTGAGTCCTCCTGACTCAGATACTGTTCAGGATACTTCTGTTTGTATCTTGCATACATTATGTACTGTGTCTCATCAACTATGAACAGGATTGCCTTTTGAGGCAAACAAAATTTATCCAGCATTATTGTGCCTGCTCTTATCCTAGAGTAGTTTTTACCCTCCTCTGATACTGGAAAACAAAATTTGAAGAGTCCATGACGTGACAAAGAGTAACATATTTGATGAGGAGAAGTAACACCACCCTCAAGACATATGATGGAGACATCAAATCAGAAGAAAAACTGAAGAGCAAACTTTCATAAGGATTATTTTTGATCATCCCTATTACTTCCCTTTGCCAGACACAAGGGGTGTTTTTACAAAAGGTGAAGAAGGAAAAAAAAAAAAAAATTTCTTCTAACTGTTTGAAACACTGGTCACCAAAAACCTGAGTAAACTTAACCCTAGAAAGAGAAAACATTTTCTTTACATTTTAAATTTTTCATAATGTAGATCTCAAGCAAAGAGTGCAAAAGGGACATTTTCCCCTCTCTACAAAACCCCTTGTGTTTCACATATGGAACTAACAGAGTTGGTCAGACGAAATCTCCATTTATCTGGACATGTTACTAACCTTTTCATGACCCAGTTCCCTTATGACAGACTTGAGCGTCCTCATCTTCCAGGTCTTGGTCTGGTCTTTCACGTAGCTGTCCATCCTAGGCACAAAGCCATCAGTATTGATGTTCCCCAAGCCCATGTTGTGGAATGTCACATTTCCTCGTAAATGATCTTTTTCTCCCATGCTGTCAGAGATAACATAAAAGTTTCTAGATTTACTGCCCTCTTATATCAACGACAAGAAAATTTACTGCATGAGGCTGTTATATGTCAAAAAGAGCACAAAACTTTTACATACAATGTCCTGTTTGTCCAAAACAAGTCATGCCTTCTGTGCTGCCTCTTACATTAAACAAAAGATAAGGCTTCTCTATTGCTCTGCTATGTCAAAAACAATTTTAAGCTTCTCTATTGCCCATTTATGTAACAGAGTGTCTACGTACACGGTAACCGGGTACGTAGATTCTGAGTCAACGTACCCGGTTACCGGGTACATAAACCAGCCTGGGACCTATGCTAGATACACGGTTAGTGCTGATTTTAGCGGGACCCTGAGATTACAGCGAGATAGGCCTACCGCAAGAACCCTTTCAACCACCATATTGGCTGAAAGCACGAAGTTCAGAGTTAGATGACTGTGTAATAAACTAAGCATAACATTCCTGTGTGAAAATGGCCAGTTCAAGTCTTGAAGCCAGGAAAAGCTTACCACTTGCTATTTTGACTTGATATCTATCTATCTATCTATCTATCTATCTATCTATCTATCTATCTATCTATCTATCTATCTGTCTGTCTGTCTGT
>JBCAUA010729649.1:0-15157 GCA_038406235.1 Peronia verruculata | reverse complement strand
GCATAGACAATGGCGGTTGCTACGTTGAATAGATCATAAAATGAAGGTATGTTATGCCAAGTTTCATTGTTCTTGATCATTTTGTTTCTGAGTTATTGAGGAGGGAAACTTATTTTTGGGATAGACCTCGTAGCGAGCGCCTTGATATATCTTTCGGTGTGGAAGTTAAAGGAACACTCATACCTGCATCTGTAAAGAGCAGAAAGTGAATACAAGTGTTTGGTATGGACAGTCCTGTTATATGTTACAGGAAATATTACAAAATACAAAATGCTCGTTAAGCACACATATTATTGTATTGGATCGGCATCTTCAAAGAATCTAAATACACAGAGTTTGATAGGGACTGTCATATTATAGGTTGAATAACACACTTTCTACTATCCCTGATCAGTGTGTGAAATGTACGTGTAAATCCGGAACCAAAGTTTAGACATAAGAGAAATGCTTGATATAAGTAATGGCGATCTAAGTTGAAGAACACGCCTTTCAAACACATCTGAACTGCACATTGTTAGACAGCGACGCCTTGTTGGAGGTTGAAGAACATACGTTTGATCACTCCCAATCAGTGCGTGAGATATGCATTTAAAGCAAAAGTACTTTCTGATGGAAACCGAAATATTCACACAAGAAGTGATGATGTACTTTGAAGAACATATATCCGACCACTCAAGGAATGGAAGACTGACGGTCGTGTCACAAGCTGAATGAAGAACATGCATTCTACCATCCCTTATCAAAATGTGAAAAACTCTATGATATGCTCATACAAATGGTCGCAATGTACGTTGAAGAACATACACCCAATTCCAGTGCGAGGACACAGCATAGCTCAATTTCTAGAAACAATATATCTATGGCCCTCTGACTAAAAGTATATTTGTGGTTAACATTGTTATTTGCGAATTTATGGGGAACTGCCATTGCTTTGGGATGTTGTAGCACATGCGTTTTAGAGAAAACTTTGCGAACAGTAAGTTTTGTCGTGTTCACAAACCCATGGTGAACTCGGCGAGACCAAATACAGTGGATCCTCGGGTTACGAACGGCTCGGTTTACGAACAAATCCAATAACAAACTTTGACAACAAACTTAACTTCGACTAACGAACAATGATTCGGGTTACGAACAGACCCACTACCCACAATCCCGTGGAACAAGGCCGAGATGAACACCCCAGAGGAGGTTGAAAGGCGAAGAATAACCGTAACCACAACCGTGGAACACATTCTCAGTTTGCGCTTTGTCAAGTATACAATCATGATTGCGCATCAGCGTGGTGGGTTGGTTATCTTGCGTTTTCTCTTGCTTGGTGTGTTGGTGTTGCATGTATTTTTATCAGCAATAATCTTCTTATTTCCTCGTTCGCCAATCATTACAAATAGTAAACATACAAGGTACAGTAGATTTTTTGGGATTGAATTTAGTGTTACAGTGTATTTGTCTCTAATTAGGAATACATTATGTACGTGCATTTTAAGTTTATTGTATACTCTACGTTTAAAAAATACCATGCATGTTTTTGTTTTCTTTTCAGAGGCTGAAACGGATTAATTAAATACTCTCATTTCAATGTTTCCATTTAAGAATAATTCGGTTTATCAATAGCGTCCCGGAATTGATTAAGCCCGTATCCCCAGGATCCATTGTATTCATCTGATGCATGAAAAGGCCTAAGGCCTTCTAGTTCAGTTATGGGAATGTACTCGTAATTTCCTTTGGCCAACTGTGGCATCTAATTGCTAATACTAAACGACAGGATTGCTCGCCATAACAATATGTCCATTCGTTAATATTGCGACTGTTTTCAGTAATAAGTATATGTTTAGTAATCCCCTAGGATCACTTGTGTGACTACATAGCACTGATGAAATCGCATACAATCACACTGGTGGGTTTGCAAATTCGTTATAAAACTATGAACAGAATTATCTGGCGTGTGCAGGAACCCTCGGCATTTGAGAGAGAGCGGATGCCAAAGTAAGGTATTTCAAGTCGATCCATAGTCACCATAATCGTCATATTAAATATATCCATTAAGGTTTAAAGTTCGATGGTTGGGTTTAAGAGTTGGAGTTAAAGATAAATAATCCATTGGCAGCATGGTGCCTGTCAGACCTGAATGACAGACTTATCTATCTGCGGAATGAGTGCTTTGATTCTGTATTGTACATTGTTTGTAACCGCAAATATAAAGCGTTGTTATATTTTGGTTTTTTTTTTTTTAACGAAATAGACTTTGACCAGTCCGGTTACTTGACACTAGGGTTAACAAAGATCAGGTCAGCGAGCTCCTGCTGATGACCTTTGTCTCAACAGATGACACTGCATATCCGTTTAGTGACTCGTGAAATCTCTGGGCACATTTTGTTACCTGCTGCTGTCTGTCCTCTCTATTTCTGTTCATATTATTTCCAAGTCATGAACTTTCCCTCCCATGAACATTAAGTTTATTGCCACCTCTCCGTGTCCTTTCAAAAGACTTCTCCCATTACGAACCTGTTTCTCCCTCTCCTATCAAAATATGAGGACTTTTTCTTCCTGTATAAATTATTATTGGCCGCCTTTGAACTGTTCCCGTCTAGTTAAGTTGTTACATTTTTCTAACAAACGTGTCTGTTTCGTCGCTTTTTACGCTTTTTATTTTGGCTTGTCGCTCATTGTCACAAGGACTAGCCATACTGGGGCATAAAATTCCGTATGTTTTAGTGTTAATTTTTGTCCTTTTTTTTTTTTTAACCTGTATTTATACACTTTTGTGATGATGTCTTTTTCAGTCTGTATGAGTAATCCTTGTTTACCATGTTATGATTGGAAACATCATAATTGTCATCATCACCATATTATCAATATCATTTTATAGAAATGTTTTAAAATTTAAGATGGACTAGAGCAAAAAGCCTCGAAAAACTCCATACGTTAAAACTTGTCTAAGCTGATTAGAGCTGGCCAAATTCTGGAATCCTTTTGGGCTTCCCTTCTGGAATCCTTTTGGGTTTTCAGTAGGGAATATCATCATTATCTTTTATCATCATCATCATCATCATCATTTTATAAAATAGAAAAAGACTGTCCGACCGGCAACTAACTAAACGATTTTAAAAAAGCAAATAACACATATGAATAACTTCATCTTAATGTTGAAACGAAAGCCGAAATATCATAATCATCATCATTATCATCATCATCATTATCATCATTTTATAAAATAGAGAAAGACTGTCCAACCGGCAACTAACACAACAATTTAGAAAAAAATTTTGAAAAAAGCAAATAACACTTATAAATAACTTCTTGATGTTAAATCGCCAAATTTTCGGACCAATTTGGTCCTTCTTCAGGGCAACAAAGAAAACATATAAAAATGTAAATAGGGTATTGCTGTGTACAAAAAAAAGTAACTATCAAAATGACTTGTTCAATGTGTACCGGCGGATCATTATCATCATCATCATCATCAATTTATAGAAATACAATAGAACTGTCAGACCGGCAACTAGGAAAACAATTCAAGAAAAACAAATAACATAGAAATCTATAAACAACTTGATTGTGCTGATCAAATCTCTGCCAAATATTCGAGCCCGCTTGGCTCTTCGTCGGGGCAATCATCATCATCATCATCATCATCATCATCGTTTTGCAATAATATATTGAATTTCAAGGCAGAGACTATCATCCGACAATCTGCACATTAAATATATGAACAAACAAATATACAGAATTAAAATCATAACTGAAAATAGATGGTATTATCGAAATATTGCCAAGGCTGAACTTTCGAATGTGTTTTGGTTCTTCCATTGTTATCTTTAATGGTTTACCAAATGCCTGAAATATCAAAATGAAAACAAAAATAATAATTCCTTTACTGACCACAATGACATTTATAGTAGTTGATAAAATTATTTGATAAAATTGTGAACATGCACCCTGCCTCACAACGAACTGCATTTTTTAAAAAAATAACTTTACTGTCTTTGATCGTCCAATTTATACATATCCTTTTAACTCGTAAACGTATTCAATCGTCCTAGGTGGAATATAACCGCAATCGTGCTGGTGCTTCATTCAATCCAACACAATTGTATGCAGCATTTGTAAGAGTGGCTCAAAGAAAAGAAAAAAAAATACAACAACAAACAAAAAAAACTACTAAGAATATTTTTGTTATTTATTTTACTTTACCATTACCATTTTCAAATAAACATTGTTGGGGTGCTGGACCATGCAAGAGACAGTAGTCAAGAACTTCAAGGCTTCTGGTCCTCTGTTGTTTGCATTTGACTAGTCCGTTAAACCAGATCTTGCATAGTCCACCTGGCCTTCCCCTCCCAACAGCGTTCTGGAGTCCCAGGCGTTGACAAAATTAACTTCAAGCGCTTCACGACAGCCAGGTGACGCTCTTGTTTGCTTGATATGTTTTTGCTCAAAAATAATTTTGGGACAAATATCTTTTATTCGATCGCCACATGTCCCACATTGTTTGTATGTCTCAGGACATACCAAAAATTGTCGTAGAAATTTCGAGTCTTTCAGGGTAAGCCGAATTCATTCATCCAACTTGTCATAAAACATTATCATCCTCAAATGTGAAGTTAAAGGCCAGACGCGTTAAAGCTTGGACTTGAGTGATTATTACAATTGACCTGAACGTTCCTTGGTTGAAGTAATAATTATCAAATTTGCATTTTCATACCTTGGTTTCTCACCTATCCCCTTCCCTTCTCTGCCTTCTGGCCTTAACTATCATGTCTCTGACAGGTCGAAAAATAAGACATTACAGGGTCTAAATCTAAAATCTTGGGAATCTAGATCTAATTAGTAACAACCGAACTATTCAATGACAAGATCGCCAAAGCAGCAATTCAATGTGCAGTGTGCAATTGCCCATTCTTTTTCTAGAGAGAAGAGACACTATGGTATTATGTCAGAGGTGCTACACTTAAAGAGTTAATGTCCCACGCGCCCAAGACTCTGTCAAGCCCTCTCTCTTCCTGTCTCTTTCTCTCGCTCACTCGTCATGTCTCAAACTTTTTCACCCTCGACTGCAGGCTCGCTATTTTCCTGTACATGTCTATAAATCCGGTTTTCTCTATTTTTTTATTTATTTATTTATTTTTTGTTGTTATTTCCTCCAATTTCTCTTGCTCCTTTGCAAGAATGGTATCTAACCCGTTTGTTTGTTTCTCGTCTCTTTGTGTTTGTCCGTCTGTCTCTATTTGTCTGCCTGTCTGTCTGCTCTTGCTGTGCTTTAGTTGGTCTAAATTCCTCTTCGTTTCTCTCTCTCTCTCTTTCTCTGAAAATCCTCACTATGTTTCTTTCCTCTCTCTCTCTCTTTCTCTCTCTCTCTCTCTCTCTCTCCTATATGGACCTCGTCACTCTGTCTAAGACTGTAATTAGCCTGGCAGCTTGCCTATGTCTGACAATTCACACCGCAAAAGGAGGGACAGAGGGTCAAATCAACGATGATCGCGAACAAAAAAACACACCATGAAGTTCACCCAGAGGCGGACTCGTCACTCACAGATGTGAGATTCTAAATCTGTCTGTTTTTAAGTTTAAGGGAGATCTGTCTCAATCAGTAGTGATACTATACCGCAATCAACTCTCAGTTATGATCTATGCAAGTGACCTTTGAACCCAGATCTTTGCATGTTTCTGTTATTGCACTGTTCTGCGAGCACATGATGAACATATGGCCCACCACTGTAGGAGGAAATAAAGCTGTTCTAACAGCCTTTTCTAAGCATCAAAGAAGTCAAGAAACAGAAGCTGGTAAAGTTCAGGCTTGATGATTGACCATTGGAGAGGGAAATATCATAGTCGCTCTAATAGTCTTTTCATAAGCATCAAAGAAATCAAGAAACCAGGGCTGGTAAAATTCAGGCTTGATGATTGACCATTGGAGAGGGAAATATCATAGCCGCTCTAATAATCTTTTCTAAGCATCAAAGAAGTCAAGGAAAAGGGCTGGTAAAGTTCAGGCTTGATGACAAATCAGGCTTCAAGAAAGGGTGAGCCATTTTGAGAAACGGAAAGAAGGGTCTAGTACAGCAATTTTAACTCTTTCCGGGCCCTGAGGAGCAATCCAACTAATTAATGGTCCATCCCCAACAAAATCCACGCTCACCCCCCACCCCCCACCCCCCACAACAAACAAAAGAAAACATAAAGGTTGTCTCAGAATCTGTCTATGTGTGTGTGGCCCAAGGGAGGGGGGAGGGCGGGGGGAGGGGAAGCGGCCTTGAAGGACAACAATTAAGTGGCATTCGTTTCGCAGGTAGATCCGCCTCTACCGCCATGCTTTTACTGCGACAGCCTCATTACTTAACACTTGTCTCCGTCCTGTGGCTCATCTGGGCCGATGGTCTGGCTAGTGTTACCGTTCCACCTCCCAGTGCTTAATTGCTAGTTCTGTCCATGATCATTGCCGGTAAAAAGTGCTGATCCCTGTCATTTCACACCCTCGTGAGTTGCTGAAACTAAACACTTGTAATATAAGACGTTGACCTTTAAACTATCGGAAAATGTAAAAACCAGTAAATGGGTTAGTTTGGAAATAAGTAAACGAGAAAAACAAACAAACAAAAAAACAAAAAAAAAAAAAAAAGGACATTAGATTTCAGAAATTCGATATTCAGAATAAATTAACTCTGAGGTGGGCATTTCAAGCTTGAAACTGAAGCTTGATGAACTTGTACCTCAGGATCATCATAATACATAGTTGGCTATGGAACCTTAACGATGCTAATAGAACAATTTCATGTGATAAAATAACAGAACAAGCTGTGTGAGTATTTGAACATCTATCACTTTCGTTGTCAAGATATTTGCATTCAGAGAAATTGATTTAAACACATCTATCTATATATCCGTGGAATCAGTGCATATCATGGCGATCCTTATACCGATCTACTTCTTCTTCATGTGAACGCCAGAAAAACTTGTTACTTTTGTGGATATATCAGTTCATTATTTTATCCCGCATCTATTAGTTGTGTGATTTGTAAGCGAGCAAAATGTTAAATAATATTAACTGAATTTTGTGATCCATGCTAAGTGGCTAGAAAATCTATGTCCATTGGATTATATAGAGAATATAAAAGCCACACACGCAGGTGAGTATTAAGGTGGATTTGTTTTTAGTTTTAAATTTGTGATTTTGTAGTATATAACTTTGTAACTCAAAGTTCTGTAAAAATAATGTCTGATTTTCTGGTGAATTAATCATTTTCTTAGGTAGTTTATCTGTTCTTCCCCCCACATTCAATCGCCGTCAAATGTTGCCGGAGCCTTACCGTTCTACAGGCTTAAGATTTTTTTGTTATATCATAATTGGAGAAATTTTGTAAAATATTACCTCATCGTTATAATCAGTGCATTTACATATGAAGAAAGGAGAGTCACAGATAAAATTATGGGAAAAGGATAGACTGATAACTTGCACTTTTTACAATTAATTTATAATGAGGATACCTACCATAATCTTGAATCACACAGACTTTATTTTTTGGAGAAAATACATATATATATATATATATATTGCAAATGACAAAGAGAACTTTTTTAAGTAATAAAGAACTATTCCTGCTATGTTGCTAGTTTTGTTGCCGGTCAAGGAAGCCTGCTCTGTAGTTCTGCAACCGAGTATTCAAGCAAAAATACTTGATTACAGTCCCATTTTTTTTTTTTTTTAAATGGATCACGTTTTACAATAACAATACACGAAATCATAGATTACCTCGTGAAGTGTCATAACATGTATAGATAGCATGTACAGAAAAATGTTTAAAATCGTGACAATGTATAATTTTAATCACACTTTTATATGTCTCTTTGATCTTTTGAAATTTGTAAAAAGAATCGTTTAGTACTAGAATAGCACTGCATTATGTCTATGTAATCTTTCGAAATTGTTTACCGCACTGTTAAATTGACAGTGTCTGAATTCCAGACTGCAATGACATTAAGTTGTACATCTAAGCCGTTTAGGACCTGGCAAATGTTGCACTTTATAGCCATAAAAATCATAGCGCTGGTATTTATTTTATAAGGATCAAGAATATGTCATATACCTTGAAAACATCGATTCAGTTTCGTCAGACTAAATTTGTCAATGTCATGTCACTATAACTATGTCTGGCCTGGTTAACCATTCTATCCGATTCATCATTGGTTTATTATTCAACAACCCAGTTTTTTTTGTGTTTTTTTTTTTCAGGAATGGAAATGCATAAAGTACAAAGTCTACAAAGCCTTCTCTGTTTTTATGTTATGTATATTGCCATGTTTACAAGGTTAACATAATGGCTCTGTCTGTTTCTTCATTGTCTTTCTCCATTGTCCATAAAAAAAAAGCTACAAAAAATGCGTCCAAAGTCTATTTCATAGACACCAAAATATAAAGGATGCACGAAAAAAAAAATTCCAGTTCTCTCAAAATTTGATTCTGATCACATAGAATCATCGCTGTAGCTTTCTAAGGCTACGTTTGGCCCGAACGCAATAGGTTCAAACACAAATTTGTAATGGATCAGTCTGATTCATCCATTTCATGAACACAAACCTGGCTTTGTTGATATTCATGGTGCAAAAAGCCAAAACATCATGAGAATCCTTATGATTCACATGCCTTTCACTCCAGGCCGCTGTGAGAGTCAGCAGGGCTACTTAATATATGTATTATTAATGCGTCAGTGCAAACCTATTCTGACAAAACACTTATTTTTATTTTCTAATAATGGTGTTCCGAGAAAATCGCCATTTAGTTTTATGATTTTATTTTTAACGAACAGAATGTGGTTTTAAGAGACTGGAATGATGTGGTATGTTGTCTTTCAATAACCTCGTGGACGATTATAAATTATTAGTTTTTAAGAGGTGTTGAAGTGGTGAGAAAATAATTAAACTATTTCAACTTGAGATCTCCAATTTGAGGATAATCAAGAAAAACATTTCTAACATCAGTTTCTGTAATTTAATTTCAAAAAGGCATTTGACAGCTGCTGCATTCTACCGAATAATGGTACACCATGATGATTTTATTGAAAAGGGCGTTCGATCAAAGCTGGTTAATGCGGCGTTTCTGTAATGAGGTCGTCTGTCTCAGTGTTCGAGCTGACAATTCTCATTCAGCCATCTGGACCAGTTTCGAGGCTCCGTGATAGAATGCAGAATACTCGGGTCAGGTGTAACCACACAGCTCCGACTGTGGTGCTACATGTCGCTTGTCATAAACTATCTTTCCGACACAGCCTGCATATTTGCTTGCAAGAGTTTCCCTACTGTCCGCCGCAACACTGAAAGAATGTTTTAAAAGAGAAAAGAAAGAACATGATATAAAATATTATACGACAAAAACAAAGAGATTTCCTGAGTCAAATCCGGCGTCAGAAGACTACAAATTATAGAGGCGGTTACAATAAAGTATTTTAAGGCCGAGATAATCTCAAGATAAAGGAGATGAAAAGGCCCAAATAAAACTTCATAAAGGTTTCTTTCGATATTTACCAGTACTATGTAACGAATGAGATTCTAAAGTGACTATTACATAACAGATGAGAATTTGATGTGGGTCTTAATGAGACTAGAAAGCACAGAAGTAGAAAAAATCGTACAAACAGAATAGGCACGATCTCTTACAATTAGAAACAAAAAATAACACAGTAAAGGTAAGGAAAGATCAAATACCAAGACAGGAGCAGTGTTGTATCTGAAATTTAAGTTAAGCCATTTTATATTACTCCTAATTTTGTGTTCCCTTCATGTTGAGATGTTGTCAGTTGATACTGTTATTATTGTTTCAATATGTATTTTTTTGTGTGTGTCTGGTTTTCTCTTACATCAGACATGATAGTTTAGTGATAAGGCGGCAATAACATTTGTTGTAAGAGCTGATGGTATATGTACTAAGAAAAGAGATGGAACATGGAACATAGTCCTCACTTGGCTTTGGCAAGGTTCAACCTTCCAAAGAAAAGGAGGAAATAACCACAGAAAGAAACCGTCTACTTCGCAAGGATATCACATTTCTTCTACAACTACCAGCATTAAACTATGAGTTTAAATCCGTAAAGCACAGCATTTTCCCTAAGATCTAAGCCTGACAAACTGTAACAGTGAATTTCAAACCTGACAATGCATAACCAGGATATTGTCCGCCTTTCACATAGTTTCCATCTTTCATAGTGTTTTTATATCGCTTGTAATTCAGTCTGTTTCAAATGCTATTTAACATCAAAGACTTCCTGGGTTCTGGGTTGCATTGTCTAGTCAATTAAGGTATGCATGCCATAATGTATTGAATTTTTTAAAATTTTTATTAAAAGGCTTTTTCCTGGAGCTAAGGGATACCTTACTACAGCAACAACGGCAATTGTTTAGAAAACTATAGATAGAAAAAAGGCATCCTGTCCTTTAGTTTGAAAACGAATTATAAGTTTCAAAAGAACACTTGAATGAGCTACTGCTTTTGTCTGGAGAAAGTTAAAATATTTGGCTTTAGTCAAAAGAATATCACTTTTCTTTGTTCAGAAACCAGTGCCAATATAGCATGTTCAACTTCTGGATTAATGGCGTTGTGCTTTAAACTGTAAGTCGATAGCTGTAACTTCATTAGTTTTGCTGTTGTTGTTGCTGCTGTTGTTGTTGCTGTTGTTGTTGCTGTTGTTGTTGTTCAGTATTATTAAATCTTGGGTGCAATTTCTCTAGCAAATCTTCACCAACTCTGTCTCAGTTTTGTTATATCCGCTTTGCATTCACCTGTCGGCCCCGATGCCCTGGCCATAGTGTGTTTTTGTATGTTTAACGTTAGTTTAAAAAAAAAACTTGGCCCAGACAGTCAAGCCGGCGGAGGACCAACGACGGCCCTTAACTTTTTTTTATCCGATGCAAGCAGCTTAATGTGCAATACCAATGTAAGCTATGGAGATATACGCGTCCTGAGAATAACCGTTCCTTTAGGACTAGATACTAAAACATGGTCCTGCATAAGGCTAGATGATACAGACCTATGCCATCTGTGTTCTTTAGGTGATGTTTTCTGAGTGTGGAAAAACAGAAATGGATCATGTTCAGAACTTGAGAGACTATTTCGTGCTATTTGTGATAGATAATAATAGATATGTACAAGCTTCAAATGGCAGCAGGCAGTGAATAATATTATGGCACCGATTCTACACTCCGCCCGTTTGTCAAGTGTTAGGATTAGGGTTAAAAGCACACGTAATGTGTGTAAAGCCTTTTGTTTAGAATGATTATCTGACCCAGAAGTAAACTTGTGTTTAGGTCTGAGGCAAAACAGTTAGCTTATTGTAAGATCACGCTAGTAAGTAAACGCGAGTCTATTCCCGTAACAACATGGGTAAATAAATAGTTCGATTGTGTATCTTGCACAGTTGTAGACCAATGCTACTACACTAATCTACTCCTGGTCTAATTACCTTGTGACTACATCGTGGAGTGAACAGAACCATCTAGACACCGATTAAAATTGTTAGAAATTATAAACAGAGTAACATTTTCAAGTTTTTTTTTTTTTTTAGCAGACATTGCGAACAAAATATCTAGCCCTTTATAACAGTTTCAAAAGAAAATTTCATCTAGTTACCTGCATTAAGATCAAAGAGTAAGACATGAGAAAACTGTAAAATAAACAAACACAAACAAATAAATAATTAAACAAAAACGAACAAAGTAATTAAGTCCATTTGTGTTTTGCTTCCTACTTAACAGTGTAGAAAATACAAAGGGGGGGGGGGGAGGAGTAAAGAAGCGCAAACAATAGCAAACAACAAACACTTTAATGAGGCCCTTCCAATGTAAACTCCCTGTCCGTGGTTGACAGAATATCTCTCTTCATAAAGATCTGAGTCCTGGTTTAGCAGGACCAGAACATAAACATTATCACTGGCTCATTGAAGTCTATAATGTTTTACCTCTGTCCATAATGTACCGCGCCGCTACAGATAGGCAGAGGTCTTAAAACCCAATGGTAATCCTTTATCAAAGCTCACAGCGACACCGTGAATTAGCTGGGAGTTTTACAAAGGCAAAGAGCGTATAACTGCTTTTACGTCCACTCGATCTCGATCTCGTCAGAAAGTATAAGTTGACCTAGGCGTCATTGTGTTATATACAGGCAACATAGCTCAGCATGTTTTCATAGATGAAGTCTTACTTTTGTCATTGTAAAAGCACAATGTGTCGTTCCAATATTATCCTTAGTAGGCAGAAGCGTTTTCATCTGACACTGTGTATTATCAACAAAGCTTTTTTTTTTTTTTAAACACCAATATTGATGATATTATTATTGTTGCAATCAGCTGTTTGTAGACACAGCATCTAAGGTAGCCCACGGAAGTAATAGCTACATAAACTTACAAACACTGTATGTGTATTAGGAGAATTTTTCTGAGGATTCACCGTAATATGTTTCTGTTTCCCGTTACAAAAATTCCCCATAATCCTCGGTTGATTTATGAACATCGCAGTATCTCTCTGTCCTGCAGCTTTCTCTCTCTCTCTCTCTCTCTCGTCATTCATTTCTTCTTCCTCTTCTTCTTTTTCCACTTTAGCCGGTTTAGAATAGTCAAGCTACTGTCGTCTATCTTTTTTGTTTATAGTTTTTAGTCTTGGTGTGGTGTGGCTTTTCCTTCGGTGCAGTCGGAGAGAGATGTAAAGTGTTGGAGAGGCCGGCGTGTGTGACTAGCTGAGAAATGAGGAGGGGGCAGACACAATGGATATGCTAGCGATACTTTGCTGTTACCTGGGGGCTGCTCTCTTCCTGTTCTCTCTGACACGTAAGTTGTCCCCTTTTGTTTCTGAACTCATAGCTGTAGTATTAAGCTCAATATGGATCACAGTTTCTTTTGGAACTGACATGCCTTTTTTTTTTTTTTTTAAGTTAAGACAACAGAAGTCGAATACCGGCGAAATCATTATCTTCATAGCTTTTATTGTTGTTGTTGTTGGTGTTTTTGTTGACGACGTTTTTGATATTTGATCTTTAAAGGCCACATGAAAGTGGCGTATCTTTTATGCTTTAACTCATCGCTACAGGACCGTCATGAAAAAAAAATATTTTATAGGCGACATGTTTGTTAACTTAAAACAATAGAGATTGGAAACCGAAGAGCATCACTATTGTTGTTGTAGCTGTTATTGTTGTTGTTGTTGTTGATGGTCTTGCTGACTATCTCTAAATAATATATAAAAGTGCGCGTTCCTTTTGATAATATTCATAGGTATAGAGTTATGCTGAATCAAGTGTCTCTTTAGAACTAGCTTTTTTTTTAAACGTTAAAAGGAAAAAGACAGCCGAGAAATAATTATGTTACATCTGTTATTTTTTCTGTTGTTATTTGTCAGGTTATTGAGTATCTAGCTCTTCACACACGAACGTTCATGTTTCTTCTTGTTTTTAGACTCATAGCAGTGTTATGCTACAAACGTCTCTGTTATTGATAGTGAAGTTTTGAAGTTGAGACAATAGAGTTCGGGAACTGCAGAGTATCCTAATTGGTTAGCTGTTATGACTGCTCCTGTTGTTCCTACTGAATGGCTAAAAAATAAGGGTTCGTTTTGTTTTTTATAATTTATAAATGTAGCTATGGTACATACAATATACTAGAAGATGAGACAATCAAGTATGGACGCCGGAGAGTATTAATAATGTTTTGGCTGTTATTATTATTATTGTTTGTGTTTAATAGTTCAGATTCGACTAACCATAAACCTGGAAAACTCCGCTGGAGTGTTTGTACCAGCTGCTAAAAATAGAACACTCACTTATGTATGTTCCCGCTCCACCACGAAAGATACGACAATAATTATTATCACTAGTCCCTTGCACTTTTTTTTTTCCTTATTTTTTTTTTTTTCTGCCACTGGCAGTGAACAGTTTAGAGTGTCTGTACCCCTACTACAAACAGGTGGGATCTTCAGCCATTCGTTTGATCAGAACACATCTGTCGTTCCGTTTGCACGAAAGGGCACGTTTCTTTTGTTTTTAGATTCTTATGGTACTAAAACAGACCAAATGTTACCTTTGGGAGTGACATTCTGTTATGTTAAGATAATAGAAGTTCGATGCCATAGAGATTATTATTGTTAAAGTTGTTGTTGTTGTTGTTGTTGTTGCTTTTGTTATTTGATGTTTCTTTACATACATATATACAAAAGTGTAGTTGTATTTTGTTTTTAAATCAATCGTCCTATACTAGGTTAAATGCTATTTTTAGAAGGGACGTGTCGTTTTTATTACTAGTGTTCAATAGCTCTGTAAACTAAATTGCACAAATTGTGATTGGAGAAAGTTCTCGTAACAAACACATATTTGGTGTTGACATAATAGATGTAAATAATATTTAACGGTGCTGAAGTCTGTTCATATGAACAGTTTGGATGAAAATTACGCAGAAATTATCAGAGCTGAAATTTGTAACTTGTGATACAACACAAGTGTGATTCTCATATTTTGGATTATTAGATAAAACAGCTACTTCTTAATGATTAGTTTTTACTTATACCATCACAGGCGTATATATGTCTGTGGTGGTATAAATAAAAATCAGCCGAAAAGAAGTGGCTGTTGTATATAATAGTCATTAAAGTTTACAAATGATGAATGACATTCTTTTTCTAGTTACAGATACGATGTGTTGTCTTGTCTTCTTTCCTTTTTTCCCGTTATATTTGTCGTTGGTTGACATCGTTTTTTATAATTAAATATCTGAGATGAAACGCTTAAATCTTAGAAAGAACAAACATCACAAAACGAAACAGTACATATTAAAGCACTCCCAGAATCGCATCGCATAATGTCGTGAGAAAGAGATAAAAATTACACATCTAATGTTGGCAAAGAAGATGAAGGCTTGGCAAAGATTAACGAGGCAGTAGACGTAATATTTATCAAGTTGCTACTTGCGTGAGTCTCGGTCTGGTGACCACATTTGCAGGTATATGTATTTCCATAACATTAGTGTCTCTTGGGCTACAATAACAATAATAATAATAATAATAAAACAAAAATAATATAATAACAATAATGTTTTAGACGGATACAGATTAACAGCAATAAAATGCTGATTCTGAAGAAGGAAAGAAACTATATAAGAAAAAAAATATATATATAATAATATAAATATAA
>JBCAUA010729538.1:0-15157 GCA_038406235.1 Peronia verruculata | reverse complement strand
ATAGATAGATAGATAGATAGATAGATAGATAGATAGATAGATAGATAGATAGATAGATAGATAGATAGATAGGTGAAAAAACACTTTTTGTGTGTATGTTTTTTTTTTTTCTTTTATTACAGTTCCAAAATTTCTGTTAATGTTTAGGTTTCGGGCACTTTTTTGTCAGAGTCTTCTCTGTGTAATTTAAGTAACTTTTCAACAGTAACGTAAGCCTAGGATAATAGACAACGTGGTAAAACATGACCGTGCCCATAGCCTAACCGATAACCAGCTTCTCATTTGCCTCGGATCTGACGCCCTTGTCGCGGAGGTTAAGCAGGCCAATATGACGGCTCGTGGTTGCAGCACTTTTTAATCTCTAGGGTCTGTCAGTGGTGCATCTTCTCAAGGTAACTATAATTTCTGCTTCATTTGACAGTAGTTTTCTACTTGCTATATTTGTTTTCATATTAAGTGGTCTGCCTGCTCTCATTAGACCTGTGCTTAACGGGGCAAAAATTTGTTCCACGAGGCAAGATAGATCTAGACTCTAGTCTACACCGTGTTGAAATAGATCTAAGTTAATTTTGTGAAGACTGACAGTCTGACATGATAATGATATGGACATAGATCTAGGTGACGTTAACACCCGACATGACGCACTGACCCTCCAGTCCTATACTATAGATCTAGATCTAGATCTAGATTCAATATCTAGCCTATCAAATATATTGATAGATATAGATTATGCTTCAGTTTGAATTGATGTATCATCTTTGTTAGTGTTGAGTTAAGTTATTCATCGTAATTTGGCGTAAAGTAGATTCTAGTCAGGATATACATCTAGATCTAGATCTAGATCTAGAAATCTAGAGATTTTCTCAGGTAACTTAAGCAGTGGGATAGACACGCTGTTAGTACATTGCAAAAATATTAAGCTTAAGATGTAAAAATTAGTTCACATTCTGATTCTCTTCTCTAAACTCCTTTGAATCAGACAGACCAGAGCCCGTTATAATAAATGTATCGTAAGCCTGTCAAAACCTTAGGCCTTAGGAAGGCTTCTAAGGACAACCGTAACTTGGTGCAGTTCGCTTACGCTGTATTTGTAACTTTCCACTAGGCTTGAGCTCTGTCCGAACTTTAGCTTTAACTTACAAATGGTCAAGGGGTGTCGTAACGGTGTCTTAAGCGAGCCAGCAGCGTGATGAAAGGTGGCCTGTGACCTTTCAAGAGAGACGCTGCAAACCTTTCAATTATAATAGACATCAATGATCAACGAATTTTACACAACCCGACGGTTGTTTTTGACAAGTAGAGATTTCATTAAACAACAGAAATGAAATAAAATTAAATCATCAACCAAACTAAAATTTTAATAAAACACAATTATGTGCTTTTCTGACAACCTAAAGTCTCTCGCCATCTCCTTGACTTTTATGTTAATGTCAAAGATTACATTATGAAGTAAAATGTATGGACAATTTTTAAGAATCAGGTCTACCACATCTAACACCAAAACAAAATAGGATTTCATTCGTCAGTGTATGACTGTCCGTTTCATTTTCCTCCATGTATATTTTTACAGTAGCATCTCATTTGTCTTCTACCAGCACATTTACAACCCAAATACATTGGCTTTCTTTCTTTCCTTTCTTTCTTTTTTTTTCTTAAACCTCATCGTTGTTGGTTTAAACCATTCATGTTTTCTTTTCATCCTCTTTGCATTCTTGTCTTACTTCTTTCGCATCATTCACTGATTAGCACCAAACATAATGTGTGGTGAATTTCAGTAGGCTGTCATTAAGTATTAAGTCCCTTTTTCGTATCATCTACTGTTTCTATTTGTTTAAATTTATTTTTTCCTCGTAATTAAATAATTAATACTACTAAATATATTACAGATAGGAAGGCATCTACTTTCAAGGGGCTTTAAATTTATTGTCTATCACTCAAAACCAAGATTTTTTTTTTTTATCCTAAATTCACTACCTACCTTGTGTGTGTGTGTGGGGGGGGGGGGGGGAGGTATTTTATTGTGTTCGTGCTTCTTCTCGAGTCCAATGGGCTCCCACTGTATATACCATGACCGATTCAGCTTATCATGTCTGGCTTACAGCGCAGGTGGTCACATCTGTTACGCAATCTTACATGCAAATTTACATTTTTCATTTGTTTTCGTTCCTTCTGACAAGTATAGCTAGTGGTGGTCTAAGTAGATGATTATAAGTATCTGTCGTAAGTTCTTATGGAAAGGACCTGTCGTAAGTACATGAGAACTAGCGTTAGGAGTACTCGTAAGTCAGGCCAGTTACTACATGATTATAAATATGGGCTAGGGTTTTGGCATGCAGATGTGCCAACAGTTCAACAGGTTTACTTTAGAATTGAATGCTTTCTGTTGCCCTCATATTCTGATTAAATTTTATTTTCTGTTTAGAATTGGAATCCACATGAGCTTTTCTCTAAGTCTACTTTGATTTTATTGAAGAATGAGAACTGCAATCTGATCTCACTGTTGTCACTTTACTCAAGCAACCAAGCAGATTAGAAAATGCTCAGTTTGGCTGTTTCCAATGTCTCTCATCTGGTTATCTGCAGTGACATGTAACACTCTCTTGTGTCTGCTGTACAGTCATCCAGCATCTGTTGGTGCATCAAGTGCAGTTTATATGGATCCATTAGTTTATATGAATATCAATACATATATTATAGATATTAGGTACATCATGTACTAGTACCAAAAAAAAACCAAAAAATAAAAAGAGGATAATTTGTTTCATCTCCACTCCTTTTTCCCAACCACAGTGGACCTGGACCTTTCTCTGTCCTTTTCTTTCTTTCTTTCTTTCTTTCTTTCTTTCTTTCTTTCTTTCTTTCTTTCTTTCTTTCTTTCTTTCTTTCTTTCTTATTTATATATTTAACGAAAATGGCTGAAAGAAGCTGACAGATTATAATGTCTAAAAAGAAGGAACTGAAAGCGGTGTTATTTTTACATTATCTTTAAATTGTATGAATTGGGTTACAGCATCATGTTTTATGCCTGGACAAGAAGATTTAAGGAAAAAAAAATGTTTTTGTTTGTTTTTCATCATTGGTATTCAGTCATAAAAGTGAACAGGTAAAGGTAGGGGAGACGGGAATACAAATAATACATTATTGTGATTTAATAGACCTATATAGGCATTATTGACAACTTATTGGTACACATGATGATAAAAGTTGTAAAGGTCAAGGGCTTGCTATCAATGTCAACAACTTCATCTAGACACTATATGTAGATTTTCCAATCATCAAGTTACAAGGCAGAATAAATAAAACATCAGCAGCTCTTCCTGAAGAGTGACAGAACCATCTCATCTTGATAAATAAATACATAATTCTTATTGCTAATTTGAGATTCACCATCTGTAAAATCTAGGTAATAGTCATAATCAAGTACTATTATCACCAGAAAATAATCTATTCTCCCACATATCTTTCCAAACCAAATTTAGGGATAGGCACAAGAATGGAACACTGACTGAGCTGGTCTTTTAGAACACAGTAGATATTTTTAGAAACAGAAAATGCTTCCTGATTCTGAGCAGATTAAAAATTCTTAACTACCCTTTTAAAATAAATTGATTATAACTGGAAAAGTGCTGACTGTCTAATAAGAGTTGCAGATTAACAGTTAATTTTAGAATTATGTTCACGGCCCTCAGTGATATTAGTATTAATAGTGATAACACTGAGTGATATTGTAATAGTAACAATATAATAGTTGGTAATAGCAGTTTAATCTGTTTGATTTAGATATAAAATATTTCCTTGTTTATATTGACCACAAAGTGGATAGAACAATATCGCTGTTACAGAAATAATTTTGTATTTAACTATATAAGGTGCAGTGCTTATGCATGAAATATAATTTTCCACTATATCTAAGCATAAGGTTAAAGAGGAACTGAAAAAGAAAAAAGAAAATGAAATTAGAGACAGAGAGTCCTTAGATCTGACACATCTGTTTGTTTCCGTCCAAGGGTCCAAAGACCAACATCAGTAATTTGTGCCCTGTTTTTCCCAATGTTAGCAACATGGACAAAATGACCATTGAAAAATTACAAATCTTGTATATATATATAATATATATATTTAAAATATAATATAAATTAGAATTTAGCTAAAATATGATATGAACAAATCATTACCATTGAAAACAGAATTAATGTGAGACACAATACAAAATTGTACTGCATGAACAATCTCATAGTTTAATTTTCCACAACCCTTGCTGGTAGATCATATAATATATATATATATTATTTCATTGTGTCCATAATTTACAGATGGCCACTACAATGCAAAAAATGCTTTTGGAAATTGACCTGGACAATTTGGAAAAACTGCAGCAGGTTCTCAACACAACAGTAAATGAAAAGATCAATAAGGTAAATCTTGACTGTCTCTCCTGACATCTCCAATGTTTTTCAGTATGTGGGGGAGAGGGGTGAGAAAGTGAAGAAGGACTTAAATGGAGTTACAAATTATAACTCTGACAATAAAGGGAATGTAGTAATAGTAGATATACAAAGAATTGTAATGCAAGTGGGGGAGGTGGGGGTTTAGGCAAATAGCCGGATGTTAACTAATCTAAAGAACAGACAGTCTGTGGAGAAATAATGAAATAGCAGCATTGTTTTCTGCCATACTTCACAAGAGTTTTTCAAAGACAATTGTATTAATATAAAATTATCACAGAATGTATTGTTTTGTTTTCTTTTCTTTCTTTCTTGCAACAGATCATTGTATTAAATTTAGAATCTGTTACTAGGATAGATCGGTCAAACAGTTATATTGCATATAATATTTTATTCAGATGGGAAGAACTGGCTTAGCCAAGATGTTGATGCGGAAACAGGAAAATCACATGAAGATGTCAGACAAGTGACAGAAAGTATGATCTCTTTTGTATCAGAGATATGCCAGCAAATAGGAGGTAAAATGAATTGATATCAGATTTCTACCAACATTACCCAACATGTCACTTTCTTTTTTACTACAGTGGCCTCCGCCTAAGAGCCTGTTCACTAAGAGACAAAAAAAGCAGGCTCTTAGGCAGACAGGGTTCTTAGGCGGACTGAAAATTTAAGCAACCCATCTGACCACAGATTTGCTTCACGACTGTTATAACTTGAGCTTTATAGTTACTTAAAGATTTATCTGTGTGAATAAGTACAGTCTTCTTCCTGTGTGTGTTGCAATTAGATCTAACAATTCATGACTTTGTTTAGTGTAAAATTATATTAATAATACCCAGCATTTAAATGTCAGATGGGTCTTGACTTCATGGTATCACTATTGAATGAAAACATGATGCTGCTGATACCCGATAGATAATCCCACAAGTGACTAAGTATTTACAGATTCACTGAAGTAGCAAAACAACTGACCAGTCAGCAGGGTAAACTTACTCCTTATCCACAGAGCCAACCACAAATGCTGTCCCATATGTTTTCAAACAAAGAACTGGCAATGGGTTAGCCCACAATATGGTCTCATTATGCAGTCATGCACCAACCATCCCTTCCATTCCTTTGTCTACCTGTTCTCTCCATCCTTATCAGCATTTACCTGCACATCTTAGTACCGTACGTTTCTCTCAAGTGGACAGTATGGTGTGAAATTACTCTATAAGTACTCGCATGTCATGGCCCGATACCGGGTTCTTAGCCAAGTTCTTACTTGGAAGCAGGTTCTTAGAGGGGTAAATTATAGAGACAAAATTCCATTTTGCAGCAGAGGGGGGTTCCTATGCGGACCAACCTCCTAGACAATGGGCTCTTGGGCGGAGACCACCATAAGGCTCTATGAGGCTCAATAGGTATTGATTGATATTAAATTGATTGATATAGGTATTGATTGATATTAAATGATGTAGAAATAATATTGTATTCATGATACCAAATGGTAATTCAGCGTGTTGTTATCTTCCCAATATCAGTTCTAGAGCATCCTTATACGTTTTACTTTGGAAGTGTATGTGTAGTCGACCTGTCAGCCACAAACGCTTCGCGCATTCGCAGTTAACCTATCGTCTGTGAATGCATTGCTCAATGATTGTTGACCTATTAACTGTGAAAGCATCCGGCATACGCAGATCTGTCACTATGAGCACTTCACACATTCACAGTCAATTGGTGGACCAAATGTTTATAATGCACTGTGCGTACCTATCAGTAGTTAAAATAGTTAGAATATGTCTTATCGTGCCAGATTTTATTTGGCGGATTCTCCCCCGATAGGCTATGTGCAATGTATGACCTAAATAGTCTAGAGCATATGTATCGTCAGCATTAATTGTCTTGAGACTTTATTTAAAGAAGTCTTGAGACTTCAGCCTCTATTTAAAGCATATTTGATACTTTTGCCGCTCATGATATGCGTGCTCTTTTGAAAGCTTTTCTTTTTGAAAACATTATTACTAGTAGTGTCTGATTTTGTTTAATATCACACTTTACATACATAGTTATGATTTTTACTGCCCATCGTGTAAGTGCAGTGTAGTAGTCTCAGATTTGTTTCAACATGTTGTCATAAAGTTAAAGCTCATTTATTCAGAATTGAGTAGAATGAGCAATAATAGATCTAATGGACGGGAAATTTAATACATGTAGTATATTTAGTACGAGTGGAGAATAGAACTGATGAGGGCAAAACGTGAAGAAAGAGTAATTATGTATGTGTAGGCATTATGGAAATCAATAAAATGGCTGGAGGACCTAGTGTTTGTGCCATAGTTACAATGATTTCACACCTTTCAATTTCAACCTCCAGGAGGTGGTTATGTAGGCATTTGCGCCACTACTCCACTACCAATGTTAAATAAGCTTACGAGACATTTGCATACTGCCGTAGTCATAACTGTGAATTGCCGATAGGCCAGCTGTGAACTTTGAGCTGACTATTTGACTGAAGCAGAGTCATTGGTACTGCATTAAATTAAGGCATTGCCTAACCATAAATGATGTGAGAACTGATTTAAAATGAAGCAGAAACTGGAAAAGGTAGATTTCATTTTTTAGAAGAGTGACTTCCGGAAACTGGTCGACTCCGAACACACACGGTGTTCATGGTCCACAGGTTGACTATGAATCCACTTCCTTTTACTTTTTCTTTTTAGTATTGTTATTAATTTTAATTATTTGTAATGTGGTTCTATGGAATGGAATATTTTAAACTTAAGATGGAGTGTTTTCCAATTACACAATCTATTGTCTCTGATGCAATGTAACTGTGAGGTGATGATTTGCTAAACTAAATCATTCTTCTTTATGTTGGTGATGTCCTAACATGCACTAAAATGAAATAGCCATTTAAGTAAAGAAAGGAACATGTGAAGGTTTACCATTTTATTCTACTTTAGGTGAGTGGAACAAGAGAAGGCAAAAGAATGTGTCGGCTGAGTCCGACACAAAAGCCAGGGCATCTTCTAAAGCTTCATGTACAGCAACTGTTCAGCAATCTAACACTGATCATTTTTTTTCTTCCTTAAATGAAAATCCTAACAGTCAGTTTGATATCTTGACAAAATCTCTCAGTGGATAATGACTTATATTGATAAGGGCTTATACTGGTAAGGTCCTATATTGGTAATTACTTATATTGGTAAGGTCTTATATCAGTAAGGGCCTTTTTTGTTAAGGAAAAGTGGGAAGTAAAAGAACAAAAGAGTGGTAGATGTGGGCCAGTTTGAATTTCTTTTTATGACAATTGTTGGGAGGGAGGGATTGATGGATGCATGTATGGATACATTGAAGTATGGATGCCTGGAAGGATGGATGCATGGTGGAGGGAGGGATGTGGGAAGGATTGATGTATGAAATGACAGAGATTTGAAATTTGAATAGATGAATCATTACTGTCATTGTTGACAGCAATAAAGCCAAAACAAGCTAAGTAAAAAACTTACATTGAGTGACAACAACATCAGTGTATTGTTTGTTTGTTTCTGTCATTACAGCAGAGTTTGCTGACATAACGTCACTGACAGCTCAGGTGAGAGCTATTGAAGAAAAGATGACCTCTCTCAGTCAGACTGTCGAAAGACTGACATCTCAGGTAGATCTGATTGAGTCAGGTGTGGACAAATTCTCTGAGTTGGAAAATGACGTAAAGGTCAAGTCAGATCATATCGAGAACTCAATACAAGAAATGGCCACAGATATGGGACAGGTTCAGACTGACATAGAGAGAATGAGAAATGAAATACAGGATCCAGAGGACATAGACAATGTGATAAAGAGAAACATAGAAATGGTGAGCAATGAAGTCGATTGAAGTATTCACTTTTTTTTCAATTTTCTTACTGCTCCTGTTATTGTTGTTGTTATTGTTATTTTCTAACTGTTATCACATCGCTCCATGCTATAGCTTGTATCAACAACAAGAAATTCAATATCTTTGGTGAAATGCCTAATGATAGCCATGAGTCAATTGTTTGTTCTAGCAAAGGACAAAACAGGTGAATTTACATCTTTATGAAGTTGTAGATTTGTGAAATTTTGAAAACAGTAAATGATTTCTTACACATAATTGTATAAAATCATTTTCTTTATGTCATTACAATTTTACATCAAACTATAAATGAAATATTTGGAAGCAAAACTAGGAGACAATAAATGTTGACAAACATCTGATTAAAAACAAGAGAGAGAAAGAGAGAGAGAGAGAATGAAAATATAGAAATAAATAAAAATTAGCTATAAGAGCAAAACAAATGGTATCCTATTGTAGACTGAGTTATTATTATTATTTTTTTTTAGTAAAATTATACCTTAACTGCCCCATATGTGGTGATGTACCAAACATGAGCTATGACCTGAACCTCTGTGATTTCAGTATGTTATATAGAAATGAAAAGAACTGACAAATAGAATTATGTTCTAGAAATATCAAAAGAAAAGCAAAATTGCTGTAAATTACTGTTGAATGAAGAAAATAAAATTCATGATATAAATTATTATGTATTCCAGTATAACAAGTTGTTGCTATGTTGGAGTTTTAAGTATATAGAGAAGTAAGATTACAGCTGGTTTCCTTTTTCATTTCAGATGAGTGAAACAGTCCAAAATGTCTCATCAGAGCTGACAGCACTTGGTGAGTTTGAATTTGTTTTTATATATATCTGAGGATCTTGTCTTCTCATATTCAATCTCTCTGTCTCTTCCTCTATCTCCTTCTCTCTTTGTCTCTTCCTCTCTCTCTCTCTCTCTTGCTGTCTCTCTCTCCCTGTTTGTTGCTCCTGTATTTCACTCTCCCTCTGATTATATCTCTTCACTTGTGTTTTATTTTCGTCTGTTTATTCATTTATATATTTTTCTCTCTCTCTGTTTTGATTTTTTTGCCTGCCTGTTATCTTCCTGTTTTTCTTCTTTTATTTCTTTCTGTCACTTACCTTCTCTCTTGTCTCTCTCACATTTTCTTTCATTCTCTGTCACATGATCGAGCTCTCTAAATTTTTCTCTCTCTATCTTCTCTTCCGGCTCCTTATCTGTCCTCTCTGTCTCTCCAGCTCTCTCTATTGCTATCTGTCTCATATTTGTCACTTTCTTATCTCCCCTTTTATCATTGTGTTTCCCCAGTTTGGCTCCTCTGACTGTGTTCTATATTAATTCATTACTTGTGTTGTTCTGTACTGTTTGTAGTTAAGGTTGTTCTCTTACACGTTGAACAATAAGCATTATATAACCATCCAGGTTCTCAACTGAACTTCTGTGGCCTGGAAAAAATCAAGTTGAATATCATGAATTTAAAAAAAAAAATGTTAACATAATAGTTATGTGCAAAGAAATGAAAGATGGTAAGAGAAGATTAAATGGGAGTTGCACCTTGTTTCTTGACTTGTCCAGTATTCCTTACTTATCTCCATTGTGTGGGCCTGTAACAATGCATTTATATTATTGTTGTAAGTTCATTTCTTTAATTGTCCAGCTTTGACTGTTACTGAGAATGAATAGCATATGGCCTAAAAAAAAGGAAAGAAAGTGTGACACAAGGAAGCCATGATAGAAAGACTGAAAAGGACATAAGAAAAAGTGACAAAAGGGGGGGGGGAGGGGTGTGGAGGAGAAGGAACATGAGAGGGAGAATAGAGAAGCAAAATAAAAGAGATTAGTGAAAAATAAAAAAAGGTATAATGAATGAAGATAGAAAGGAAGAAAGAAAGAGAGAACAAAGAGAAAATAGAGAGGAAAGAAAGACAGTGTGCAAAAAAAAAGACAAAAGAAAGGAACAGTGACACAATGGAAGAAAGAAAGAACGCAGGAAAGAAAGAAAGACAGACAGAAAGTAAAAACAAAGAATGAAGAAAGAAAGAAAGAAGATAGCTTCATGTTGTATTTAATTTCATTCAAACAGGAAAAAGGTCTGACAGTTCTGATGTGGCATTCACTGCTTCATTTCCCCTCCATTTTAAACCCTTTGAGGACAAGACTATCACTGGATATAGAAAAGTGAGAGGGAATAATCATCTGTCTTTCTGTGCTGACACCGGCATCTTCACCGCCCCCGTCAAGGGACTGTATGCTGTCGGTATCAGACAGTGGCAGTCAGGTTTAGGAGAACTTGAGATGTATGTCAAGAAAACCAGCCAGTCATCTAGCAGTACAGCAGCAGCAACACCAGAGGGCACAAGAGGGGAGATAATATGCTGGACAGGAACACACGCTTATGATGAGTCCGACTTCAGTCTCAGAGTGACAGAGATGGAGGTCGGGGATACCCTCTGTGTTGTAACTGACTATGTGACTCAAAATGCCAGTGTGACTGACTCCAGTTTTTTTTTTTTTTTTATCATCAATTCTTAATCTTCTCCTTCTTATCCTCTATGTCAGACATTATATGTCAGTGTGCATCAATGTATAATATATATATATGTGCATAAACTGAATTGTGGAATTTATATTTCCCGTGCCTCTCTTCTGTCTTTCTCTTTTTTCTCTGTCTCTTTCTCTCTCTCTCTCTCTCTCTCTGTGTATTTTACTCTTTCCTGTTCAAGCCTTTTTTCTTTCTTTTTGTTTTCTAAACAAGTTCAGTATTTTGACTTCTTCATAATGTTTCCTTATTTCCTCCCACCTTCTCCCTTCTCTCTTTCCTGTACTCTGCCATCTTCCTATTCAGCATATCCTCTTTCTCATGTGTTCCTGTTATCTCTCCCTCCATTATTACATTTCATCTATGGAGAAACAAACTCACCCACAAGTGTGGCCTGTATATCTTTGGCAGAAATGTGGCAGACTTGTCTTAGTTCTGTATCTTACAAAATGTGTCATGTCAAAACATCCCTTAAGTTCAGCTATTGCATTTTGACTGTAGAGAAATGAACAAAACTTTAGCTGTGACACATGAAACACATATGTAGTAGTGTAAGATTTTTGAATAGAACAAAAGTTCCAAAGAAGAAGAGATGGCAGTTCTGTAGGGAATCTGATGGTATGTCAAACGGTGGTTCAGATAATATAGATTGCAATTTCTGGTAACTCAATTTCTTTGTTGTTGTTGTTATAGTTTGTTCCTAATTTTGGGTATTTACCTCCTCTGGAAATTAAGTGTGATATAATGTTTAGGAATGAATTGCTCTGAAAAATTTGGGAGTCATTAAGTGAAAGTGTTTTTTTTGTGTGTGTGTGTGTGTGTGTGTTTTACCATCAGGCTAGTCTGTATTTGTGAGGTATATAGTTAAGATTTTACATTTGTAGTAAGAAATTGGTCATTGTGCAATGTGTAAAAATCTGCAGTATTATGGCAAAGTATCATAAGTAATGTCAAATATGTTGTAAAACTTTAAAAATGTGATTTTTTTTTTTTATCATTGAAAATCAAAGACACACCACTGGGAATGGAGAGCTATGTGTACAATGAATTCATTATTTGTTTTGTTGAAGATTGCCACATGGATTGTTTTAAATTATTTTCCCAAATTTATTCTCCAACAGTTTTGAAGTCAAAATAACTGCAGTCCTTGCAATAACTGCAATAACTAATCATTACAGAATCTGAAGCCAAAAGTTCAATGTGATCTCTCTTAAAATTGTAGTATGGATGTTTTGTCCCAAATTAAAACAAAAATTATTCTTCATGTGATTTATCAATCAGTCAAAAGCACAGTCTTGATTTTGCTCTAGACATATAGTGCAGACTCCTGAGCTAGTTTTGAAGATATATCTATTTGTTTTCAAGTTCAAGGAAAGTTGAAAAGTTTTGGTTTAAAAGTATATAATATATGCTTTTGGTGACAAATGAAAAATGTGATACTTCAGTACTTCAGACCCAAAACTCGACTACACAATGTATATAATTATGTATATATATTATATTGTTTTTGTTATAAATGATTGTAGATGTAGAATAATATATTTGAGTCACATTTCAATATGAATCTGTCATATTAGGAGCAGTACAGCCCTGACTATGCTATTGTTTCAGTAAATCACAAGAGAAACAGAGAATCAAGATGTATGAAGCACCCAGTACAAATTTTAAAGATTTTTGAAAATATGTAATACAGATTTGATGTATGAATTTAAAGATTCTATATTTAAACCTTAGGACTCTGAGAAATTGTTTGAGGATGTGTAATGTATATTCTGTGAGCCAATTTCAAAATGATACCTCTTGTCATTTTCAAATAAGAGAAAATCCAAAGTGAATTTAGCAATGTGCAGTACATAATCCTTGATCTGGTATGCCAGTAGCTTTCACGTCTGTAGAGATTTTTTTTCATCCACTTCATTACAACAAAATGATGATACATTAATGGTCATCCAGCAACCAACCACCTTTTCTTTAACTTTTATCCAACGTTCTGATCGCAGACGAGTGTTTCACATCTGTATGCACAGTCAGTTCATAGATGTCACAAGCTGATGAGTGGCAAATCAATTGGAGATGAGAGCGGCAATCAGGAGTATGATCGGCTTCCTGATATAATAGGCAACAGTCAACATTTCTGGTTATCATTGGTAAATTATAGGACGTGTGCCGATTGGCTGTTGCACAGTATATGGGACAGGTGTAGGTGGGGAGTTAGTAGTGGATGAAGCAAGGTAGACTGAGGGTATCACTGAATGCTTAGGGGAGACATTGCTGTGAAACATTTATGGAGTACAAATTAGATTCCTCGGGCTAAACTTGAAAATGATGCTTCAGTTATTTTGAAGTCTAAAGCAATGCAAGGCTTTTGTTAGTCACAAATAATATCAGATCCTTTGAGCCATCACAAGATGATTCCTCACTAGTTTTTCATGTAGAGAGCTGTTTGTACCCCACTTTGTCAATCAGAGGAACGTTTTAGTTTTTGTTCTGTAGAGAAAGACATATTCTAGATTTTCTTCTTCCAAAAGCATGAAACAGAACATTGTAGATCTGTGTACATGTAGTGTGGTCACTTTGAAATAGAAACACTTTCACCACACCATGAATTTGATTCCTGTTGACTGTACATATATTATGTAGAGGAGATGTAAGCAATCCTCAGGTGTGTGGCTCAATTTCTCAGATAACTGAAAATGTTTGTTTTCATCACCTGTGTTTTTGAATCAATGAAATTAGACCTTGGGCATGTTTTTACCTGTAATGTATTTTCCTTTTTTTTTGAACAAATAAAGGAATATGCAGTGGAAGACAAGATTTGTTAAACATGTTTGTCTTGAGGTATAGCATCCCTTTATTTATTACACATCCAGCACACTGTCTCAGTTTCTGTGTCAAGGGAAATAAGTGAATAATATCTCAATAATACTTGGTAGCATTATCATAATGGCTATGTCCCTTAATTTGCACATTTAATTAAAAAAAGAAAATTGTTTCACCTTTTGCCCTGACAATTTGAGCTTTGTATTCAACGAGAAATAGTTTAGAGACCTGATCATCATTTTGAATGATGAGTTTAGAATAAAGAAAAAAAATGAAAGAAAACAAGTAATTGATGAAAGTAAGTGTAAATGGCTGTCATGATCCTGAAAAGAGAGGTTTCAGACATTTTTTTTTACTCAAACCAGAAGTTTAAACACATTGGCCTTAGATGTGTCCTCAGAAGATGCAGATTTGTTCTAGAACTTACCAGAAGACTTGCTTATCATACTTTACATTGGACTTTCTATCTAAATAGTGCACAGTGAAGGAACATGTTGAGACTCTTGACTTACTTTCTCAATAAGGGCTAGCATTGTCAACAATATCTTAATCCTTAGCACAACCTTCACAGTGTCATTCATATTTGAAACTGACAAGTTGTGTAAGAGAAAGACAGTTTGTGGGCATTTCAAAATGGAAACATGACCATAAAGCAGTGAATACTGTGGTATCATTCTTTGTTGATAGGAATGCACTACAGCCAGTCAACCTGTGTACGTCCCCGTAAGCTGTGAATGTCTATGAGTGTCCCCATTGAGTTTCTCAAGGAAAAAATAGATCATAGAATATTTAGTTTTTGTACTGTATTGGAATAAGTGCCATATAAATGCTGATGTTATCATTATTTTTGTATTAAACACAACTTATTATGTACTGGTAGTGAAAATGTGAACATTTAAGTAACCAGGTCTGTTAGGGCTTACTTAGTTATTGGGGTTTTTTTTTTTTTTTTAAATTGGTGGGTGTTTTTTGTTTTGTTTTTTTAGTTTGTTTTTGTTGGTTTGTTTGTTATTTGTTTTTCATTTTTAATGTACACTTGAATTTATAAGAACCTATTATCCTGTGTCAGTTTAACTTAAAACCCATAGTGTAATGCTGGTATCTTCCCATGTGTTCATCACAGAAAATCACTGGAATCGTTCTACCATGTGCGTACTTTTCCTATACAGGTTGTTGTCATGACATCTACTTAAGCCATGTCTTTTTTTTTTTTTTTTGCTATTTTATTTCTATATTTTAGACTCAATAAATGAGCCTACATGTTCATACATGTTTGTCAACAATTTTCTCATTAAATATGTGTTTTTTGTTTGTTTGTTTGTTTTTTGGTTGCTTATTTTTTTGATAGTTTATTTCACCAACAAAATTTTTAAAAAATAAGAGAAACTGGTCCCACACAGAATTTACTTTCCTAGCCTATATGTAATATTTCATTAGTGTTATGCCCAAAGTGTTAAGTTGCTGCATGAACTCCTTGAACAGAATTTCTAGGTCAAAA
>JBCAUA010729316.1:0-15158 GCA_038406235.1 Peronia verruculata | reverse complement strand
GTTAAGCCAGCGGGGTTGTTCTATTACTAGGAAAAGTAGTGCCGAACCACTGGTCCGGAATTGTTCACTCTTCCCGCAATTATGTGCACGAATGCTTCATGGGTTTGAGTGTTGTAGAGATTTTAACACTAAAACAGTAGCATGTGGTACAGGGAGTGCTGAATGCCTGTCCCCATATGGGGATGCCAGGAACGAAAGGGTGGGGGGTTTTCTATGCTTATTGTTAACGTTGTCTGTGTTGCTAAAGGTTTGGTGGTACAGTTAGTTGCGAGAGATGCACCAAAGCATAATGAGAGTATGCATCGAGTTTAAATTTAATAGCTGATGACTGTCAGTGATGTCATTTCAATGCATGAAGAAGAGAAAGACTTCACCAGAGCCAACATCTACAATGTAAGAATTGTATTCTAAGATCCCACAGAAATCCACAATCTATCTGAGAAAACAGACATTTAAAATGCAACTTTCAAGGGCATTTTTTTTCTTCTTATAAACAATAAAATAATATAACTTTGCAGATCAATACTTTCAATGTTTACCTGTGAGCTCCCTGGACTTTCAGGATTACTACTTGCTGGTGAGACAGCTGGGGATGTAGGAGCAGCCCTGCTTTCTTGCTGCAAGTTTCTAATGGAGCAAAAGACATCAGATTTAAAGCAATGAATGGAAAGAAATTGTTTTTGCTACCTCCTTTTATGTCACTATAAATTTTATAAGCATTTTAGGTTGAAAATAGTCATGATGATATCACAATTCAAGCCTGTTGCCTTGGTGTATCAAAGAACAGTTATTCTCCTTGCATACTGCCTTTACGAAAAACTATTAATGTATTTGATACATAAGAGCCAAAAAGAAAGCCTGCATTTTGTGACCATCTTGTTCCACATCTGGAGATGTTAAGCTTCATGCAATGTCTTACTCCTTTGCGAGATTTAGATCTTGATGGACTGTTTCTACTCTTTCTTTTTCGTTTGAAAAGATCCAAGTGACCATTATTTTCCACTTCAGATGTGCAATTCGCAGTTTAATGCATGAACCCGTTTCCCACCCAATATGTAGTTGGCTTTCTATATTATCAAATTAAATCTTTTTTGGGACACAGAAATATAAAAATGAAATGCTACTAAACGATCAAGTTGATCCAAGATTATGTCAGCGCGCCACTAGGTTGAGTTCAGCTGGGAGCCGATGAGCAGGTATTTAACTCATTTTTGCCTGGCGTCCCCATATGGTGACACCTATAAAAATTGGTTTTCATCAACATAAATAGATCAGTTTAGCTGTAAGTTCTACCAAAACCAGCTCAGTCCACTGATTTTGACATTTCTTTGATTTTTTATGTCACTGTTATGCAATCAATATTTCACATCTGCCTTAAAAAAAAAGTTACAGGTAAAGACGCTTTTCAGGCACATTTTTGAAAAATCGCTTGAAAATGAAAAACGTTAGTTATCTAGAAACTCTCAAAAATGGGACTGAACCCACTTCTGAAAAAAAACGCTCTTCAATTTAGCCAACAGAAATTTTACTAGAGGACAAAGAAAATGAAATTCAATAAGACAATCACTATAACAATCATGTCTTGTTCTTAAAAATTAGAATAATTGCAAATTAGTTTATCATTTCATCTTACATCGTTCTTAATCAGTTTGTCAAATGCATTTTTACAGCCCTTCATTATGCCAGCCTGTCTGACGCTAATTACAACCAACTTGTGATTTTGTTCACATTTCCTGAATTGGATCATGGAAAATATTAAAATAGTTCTATATCTAACAGACTATGCAACAAAATGCTATTAATTCCAACTCATCAACACATTTCAAAACAAAAACTAGCTAATCACTCACTTTTTTAACAAGACTCTGTCTTGTTCAGAATAGAATGGCCAGTCAAGCCTAACATCAGCCCAAGCTCCTTTAGCTAATGTATAGCTATTGTCTCTGTTAAGAGTGGCTACCTGCTGCAGAACATTTCCTAGTGAATTTTTGTCCTTCTCTCGGATGCCATCTATATAACAGGAAAGACAGTCAATAGATAATACTCGTACTAATATTTGTAGTAAGTTTGGAGCTTAAATGGATAAAGCCATGAGACATGAAATTGTGAACATATGGGACTAAAAAATTGAAACACATTCCATTTCCCTATTATTTCTGCCAGAATCAGAGAAGGCTGTGCTGCATTTATGTAATTCACACTGTGCAGGATGGATCAGACCTGTGAACTTATGAGCGTAGATAATTTGGAAAAAAAATGATTTTCATTGTTTACTTTTTTTTTTTCTTGTTATTTATTTACTTACATCTGATCAGAAGAGTAAATCACCCTTAAATACAGAGCAAACAGATCTGCTACTATAGTGAATAAACACAGATTTTAAATCAAGTTCTTGGGTTTGTGACTGTGTTTAGGAGGAAAACAAATCACATGCATATAAGATAAAGTTTCATCTTTAGCCACATTGACAGGCTTGCACCCACTGATGGCTAAAAAGAAAGCCAGATCAAGGAACTGTTTCAGTGAGCGATATGTCAGATACGACAGGATAATCCTTGTAATCCACATAATACATAGGCATGCTGACCTTGCATCACATCAAAATCACATTCCACCAACATGGTGGAATGTGAAACCACTGGCAGAATATATCAGTATACTAAAATTTACTATGTATATCAGATTAAAAAAAAGGGGGGGTACTTTAATTCTGTAGCCTAAAATTATCACATTTTATTTCATTGTGATATCTTTTTGAGAATGTGCATGTTCTGTTTAAATAGGAAATATAAATCACAAATTATTGAAACAGGATGATCAGAATAAAAAAGTTATTGGACACCAAATTGTCACCTGTTTGTAGGCAAGGTAGTCCACAGACATCAATGAAAAAAATTTCACTGATGTTTATTTTCATCCTGATAGTTATTATTCCAGGGATGTCAAACTGTTTCCACCAAAAAAAAAGTCAGAAATTAGATTAAACCTAGACTATTTCCTAGTTCTAGAAATCTCTATCTAGATGTAGCCCGCGCACAGCTGCCCTCTTACACTAGTTATTCCAAGATCATGGGCACATTATTTGTTGTCAGTACTCTGATGTGCTAATTTTCTATCAACAACTCTCATGCAACTACAAGCTGTCGGATGTGAGGAATTAAGCCCTATGAACTTCGCGCTCAATCTTCGAACAGTCAGACTATTGACTATCACCCGAGGCAGATCTACAAGGATAACTCTTTCGTACTTCCAGTTTTCACTGTCATTGTCTGAAATTTGTATCACAAATTATTGTAAAACCGTGATTGTCTCGTGGATTCAGTGAAAGTCTGCAGTTGATCGGCCAAAAGAAGGAAAGTTGGCAATGACCAAAAAGTTGGAATTCTGACTTGAGTCAGAAGTTTGACATCCCTGTTATTTTTATTTTGCCAGTGACACTATCATGTCTATGATGAAAATGGTGAACAACTGGTGAATGACCAATATTTATTTCCTTATCTATCCATTATTTTTCTTTTTATCTCACCAGGATGGATTCTCATGCTTTAATTGTACTTGTTTCAGCATCCATTGATGTCTACCAATTATATCTGGACAATTTAAACACATTCAAATCATGAGGACGCATCTCACTTTGACAATAATTATCGACATATAAATGAAATTTTCCTTACAAACAGTCCCATACCTTTTTGCAGGCGTAAATACAATTCTGGTTTTTTATAAGGTTTGAGTGCAAGCAAATGAATGACTCTGTCCCTGTGAAAAAAAGAAAAACAAGAGTTTTTAAAAAAAAAAAAAAATGATGTAAATAAATAAATAAATAAGATGTTACTCAAGATCTTAAATCTTTACTGTTCCAAAACAAAAATGAGACATATTTCATTGAACAAAATGAACATTCCTTGATAAAGCTACTGATATTCCACTGAGCATACAAGACAACACTGATATTTAAACAAAAGAACTTTAGTAGTAACATGATCATTACAGGAATTCTGCAAGTTTATGTCTGCACAAGATGAAATTCAAGTACAATGGTCTCTACTTAAGAACCCTCCGTTAAGAACCCAGCCTGTATAAGAACCTGCCTCTGTTGCGATGAGAAATTTTTCCTTCTACAATTTGCCCCTCTAAGAACCTGCTCCCAAATAAAAAATCTACCTGAGAGTCCTGTGTTGGGCCAAGACACACGAGTACTTATGGTGTAATTACACATCATAATGTCCACTTAAAGAGAAATGCACAGTGCTAGATGTGCAGTAAAATGGGGACAGGGGTGGAGAGAACAGGTAGACAAAGGGGTGGAAGTGATGGTTGATTTATGACTGCATAATCAGGCTACATTGTGGACTAACTGGCAACCACTTCTCTTTATCTGATAATACGTGGTACAGCATTTGTAATCTGTGGATCAGGAGGAGTAAGTATAATCCCCTGACTGGTCAGCTGTTTTGCTACTTTGGTCATTCTGTAAACACCTGAGTCACTCATGTGATTATCTGTAAGGCAGCATAGCAATATCACATTTTCAACAATGATACTGTTATGTGAAAACTCACTTGACGTTTAAACACTGGGCAGTATTGATGTAATTAACCACTAAAAACTAGTTATAACAACACAAAGGGCAATAACCTGTACTTTATTCACATAGATACGTTTTAATTAACAGTAACGATCAACAGACAATCTGTGGCCAGACAGACTGCATAAGTTTTCAAGCCACTAAGAACCCAGCCACCTGAGAACCTGCTTTTTTTTTTGTCTCCCACTCCCAATGACCTAGGTTCTTAGGCAGTGATCATTGTACTAAGAATCTGTTTTTGTTTTCCTTCTGTTGTTTTCTACTCTGGCCGCCTTTCATGGTTTTATTTAGGTTTGATGGTTTCAATGTGTTGGATACGCTAATCCATGAAAAGATTCACTACAAAATTGTTTATGAATTAAGAAATAAAAACAAAACATACATATGCACAAAATTTATATTTAAAAGCAGCAGTCTGACAAGGAAAAACTATCTTGAAGGTCAGAGATATTCACCTTTTTTGAGTCATTGGTTATTTCTTTAATCTTTTGTTTCTCATTTTCTCTTCTGTGCTGGGCATCGACACAGACTTTGACAAACTGGATTTCTGAGTTACTTCACATATAACTGGGTCTAAACTAGATTTTATCCACTTTCATCAGAGAACGACTCTCAAACTGATTTCTGGGCTTGAATTACTGTAGCACAGTGATCTTCTTGGCTACCATATAACAATACCACTGGTCATGTCCACCCTCTTGCCGGCTCAGTCCCAACCATGTATCTGTTTGCCCTGAGTGTACACCGTGCATGATTACCCCCCCCCCCCCCCCCATCACAAATGCAGGCTGTTAGCACTGCCACACAAGTCAATACACTATTATACAGTAAAAATCCCCTAAAAATTTGATGACTGTCTTACATCAAAATATGTGAGGCATTCAGCAAAAACAAGGCACCGTGTGAATTTTTTCTACTTTGAGTTATCAGTAGATTTTGAAATCTTATATATTTCTGACAAACTGCTGAGCTGAATAGGCAGCAATAAGAAATGGTGATAACAAGAAGGTACAGAAATAGTAGATGAAAAATACATACACACTACTTCCAGTTCAAAATTTTACCAAAGTATCTATGAACATGACATATCAGTGGATAGCCATATATTGTACCTGTGTTTTGGTATGGTTATTGTACCTGTGTTTTGGTATGGTTAGAGTGTAATACAGGACTGTGGTGAGCTAGTAAAATAGATGAAGCAGCTGGTTGAGAGCTACAGATTTTCATTTCAAATTTGTAAAAACCCTTTCAAAAACACTCTGCAAAAACACTCACACAAGTACATGTAATTAACAGTTAAGATGAAAGTCTGTGTTTAGAGCCAAACCCATTCAGCCATGCCCCTTCACTGCGGCATCTTACAATTACTCTTTCATTGATGAATATAACTGAAGATTCAAGTTGGGATGTAAAATTTCATTTAAAAGGCATGAACTGTGCATAGTTACTTATTTATTTTTATCATTATTTTCTTTCCTAATGTGTGTGTAACTCTATGGGTGCAGTAGTGTGTTGCAGCACTTGCATTGGGTTTACAGTTTAAACTCATCTGTACTGCCACAATCTCTATAAATTAAAAAAGACCTTAGTCTGACATGCACAGATCTACATGTATATGAGAAAACTAACTCTGGAAATTGCTTCTGTCTAAATCTAACTCGCCTTTCAGTTAATTAGTAGATCTACATCGGGTAAGGAAAGGTTTTGGTGAAACTCATTTAAAATGAAGCTGGCTTTTACAACTTTACATTTCATTAAATTTCACTGCAACTGGATCTAGATCTAATTCAATGTTACTTGCTCACCTGCATCAAAACTACTTTTTTTTTTTTGTCTCTTAATATAATATGTAGACATATATTTTCATGTAGTCTAGGTCTAGATCTAGATCTTCTAATCTAGATCCTGGACTACAGGTACGAAGCAAAAAGGTCGCATAATACTAATAAGCAGATCCAGATCTAGGCCTACGTAAGATTAGGAAGATTACATTATTACAAGATGACCGGATGATGGCACAACCTTATTATTTCTATACATGAAAGTTTTCTTAGATCTCCTCAATCTAGATCTATTTCTTTCTCTTATTACATCTAGAATCTGTAGAACTCTGCAGAATGCTAAGCCGAAGATCTCGACCAGATCTCAGTCAGTAGGCCTACTGACTTGATCTAGATCCTTTTATCTTTTCGTTCGTATAGCCACTCATAATAGGACTGTCAAGTGACAGCCTTTTACATTTAACAGATAGCATACGAGCACTCCACTCAATGCAATTCGAGATCCTAACACATGTCGACGTTGCCACTGCCCATTCGTATCTTCATTCCAGGCATACGATCAAGACAAAAACTTTTGTTTTTGCTTTCTTCGTTCTGCAAATGTATTGAAGCGTTGGTAGCTAGCAAGACGTTTCTGACCATCAAAATGTTCATTTTTTCCGCTTAAATACAAAGTCTGAAATTTCCTGACTAATAATTTGGTTTAATTTCCCGCAATATCCATCAGAATTACGACTAAAACTGGCCCCGTCGGATCGCACTGGACCTACAGGCCTAGACTAAGGCTAGAGTCCCAGTGAATAAAACAAAGAAAATTACTGACATCCGTGCATCCTTGATAGGAAACGAACTTATGGCAAATGTAAAATACGGAGTGGCTGTCGGACGCGTTTGGAAGGCGGAAAAGTGAAGGGGGTAAAAAAAAAAAAGCCCTGTCCTAAGGATTGGTCATTGAACAAAATTAACTACCCCTAGAAAAATATAAGGACTTTTCAAGGACTTTGGCGACAATTTCAAAATTCAAGGACTTTTCAAGGCCTTGAATTTTTTTTCTTGAAATTCAAGCACTTTCAAGGACCGCATGAACCCTGCAAATTCTTCCCCACTGCCATCCGTGACATAGAGCTGAGAGAAACCCGGCCAGAGTACAATAAACAATAACTCTTTGTGCTCTGTCTCTTGTGGATATTGTCATGATAGAGCTGAGAGAAACCCGGCCAGAGTTCAATAAACAATAACTCTTTGTGCTCCGTCTCTTGTGGATGTTGTCAAGGGGACTGAGAGATCATACTGACTGCGGTGGAGGGTGGAATGGCAAAGTTATCCAAGTGATCAGACTGTATCCAACTGATCATGATGTGAATCAATTTTGCTTGATTCATGGCACACAGCAAAGGTAACACAATGTGATTTTCACACTGCAAGTTGTGTACAAATGCACTTACCATATTGATTTCTGTCATTACAAATTGGTCAATTGGACCAAGTGGTCAGTGACTGAGTAAAGTACATGTTTTCATACTCAACATTTGAGGCCACACACATAAATCCTTTTTTGCAATCTTATGCTGGCCCATCACCTCAGCATTCTATTTACCAATACGAACTATGAATGAGCCACCCTTTATTCTATTCCTCCAAGCTACTCGGTTAATGTCACTGCCCACCACCCATCCCCTCTCCTGATACAGCGTATACAGTGAACCAAGCACATGAAACACTAGTGGGTGGGCGGATCATGCTCCCAGTGTACTTGATCCACTTGTGTGCACTATGTAAGTTTGGAGTACCACTAGACATACATGTGTGCTGTGGTGTAAGCGCCTAGCAGTTGAGATATCCTATTACAAGCGATCTGACTGTCACAGGCAATTGCTATAAGAAATAATATTTTACTAATGTCAAAGTAGAAGTGGACAAGGGAAATAAGACTCCCTTTATTAGTGATTTCCTGTTTTAAGCACTCTCATTATAAATGGTTTCAACTTAACTTGTTTACTTCTTTGGTTTGTCAAATGTTATTTTATGAAAACCTCACCTTGTGTGTGTTCTCTATTGAGCTTATTTGTTACTTTTGCTCTTTTGGTTTGGTAAATGTTGTTGAAGGAATACCTCCCTTGATGTGTGTCCGCTGTTGAACCTACCTGTTACTTAACCTGTTATACTTGGTCTGTATTACTTTGATAGGCTTGCCGATGTTTGGCCATTGAGACACTGAAATGGAGACCAAGAGTTTGATTAACATCTGACTGAGACCAACACATTCTTATGTCACATTCCAGCAAACTTTTCTACAGGATTCATCTCAGTTACCACACACAAAAAAACAAGACTGAAGTCAAAAAAAAAATTTGGTGGAAAAATTTTTTTTCTTTCTTCAAATTTTGGCTTGTAAAACTACCGTATCGTGAAATATTTTGACAATGGTGCAGCAGCAGATGAGCTTGGGGTCTCAGTGAATGGTGGGGCAGAGGTAACAATGAGGAAGTGTCCAAGAGACACGATGAAATGTCAGACTCACTGGGTGGTGGGGCAAGATCTTGGTTGTTCCACACCACAATGACTTTGGCCAGACTGGGAACTTTGCCAACCTGCCGCACCACCTGGAATAAAGAGTCCACTCGGTTGTAGGTCAGGATGACTGCTGTGAACCCAAGGGACTTTGGTGCTCGTAGTGGCAGGAACAAAGGATTCTTGATGGCTTTCTGTAACAGAGATGTTAAAATCATTGTTAGCCAGCACTTTCCCTCTCCACAGGATATTCTACATCCTGCAGGACAGTATGAGCAACATGCTATAGAACATAAGGTTGCCAAATCTCTTGGAAGATTCGGGATCCTCACCATATAAGCAAAATTCTTGATACCCAAAAATACATTCCAAATCCTGAATTTCTCATCCTATGTCAAAATAATGAAATTATGAAAGAAAATGCTGATGTGAAATGTACAAAACTTTTGCTTAGTCCTGGACATAAATATCTCGAAGTTTCTGTGTTGTGATCAAAGTTTGTCTCAATTCCTATTCAAAGGTTTAGCAAGCAGCGCAAGGCATTTGACAGAATAATATGATGTAATCCTGTGTGATTTCAGGACTGTGAGGTGTATCCTCATGCCATCGATTACAAAATGAGTGTCTTTCTGGCCACGCTATGAGGCCAAATTTCTGACATGAAAAAACAAAATCAACTTGTGTACTCCGTTCAGTTAGGATCACACCTATCTGTGATCCTCTGTGCTGCGACAACATAACTAATAACAACAACTATAACAACACTGATTGCAGGTTTTTTTTTTTAACTTTTTCAACTCTTTAAAATTTAGTCACCGACACATACAGATCTAATAGGTTTTACAAGTCTAGGATATATAACATACCAGGTGCTGTGGAATAACTTAGATTAAGATCTAGATCTCTTGAAATTAGATCTGGGCAAATCGAGAATTGAGCATTTGGCTGTTCTGTCTGTGATACTGATCATGTTATAGTAGAGTTCTACAGACTGCCTGTCCAAGGATGCATCCCATTATTTGTGATGAGATTTAGATCTAAATCCAGAATCAGATTAAAGGCATTGCCAAGCCAGGCTGTTTTTTTTTTTTTTTTTTACCAACTTTAAATCTTGCACATCCACAAAATAGTTCAATATAATAAATAAATATGCATTTGTTTTTTGTTTATATGTTATAACAATGCCTGTCAATAAAAAAGGCCTAAGGAAACAAAAATGAAAAATGTGAAAAAAAAGACAACAATAAAAAAAAACCAAAAAAAAAAAAAACTTTTCTGCACAGTCTCCTAGTGATGCTGTTCTAGGGGCATTAGGTTGATGTTTGGGTCAGAACTAATATTTTTCTCACATGAAAAGTGGTCAAAGTGTCCGAAGATAGCAAAAAAACCTAATTTTTATAGTTTTAAATAAATGTACAGAATTACCAAATTATCTTCTGACACAGTTTCACTCTTACCAACAGTTCAAATGATGAAACTTAACAATCAGATCTGATATGGGGTTGAAAGTCTGTTTTTATGAAACAAATGATGGTTCAGGTGGCTGTTGTTTTCGTCAAACAAACACATGCACAATGATGTGATGCCTACAGCAAAACAGAAACACTGACACATGTCACCAAAATATATTCATTTGTCTTTGTCTACATTCTACTTCTACTTTAATACAAATCTTTACCGTGATTGTAGAAACTGACCCACATCAAAACCTTATTAGCTTAGTAGATTCAAATTATACTAGCACATACCCATTTGTAACATTATTTGATCTAGATCCAGGTATCAGTCCCACTGTGATCAATGAAATCAGTCTTCTTTTTATTGAATTATTATAATTTTAATTGGAGTTTTATTTTGATCTCTCTTTGTGTCAAACCAGGTGTATTACTCATGGTGCATGAAGAAGGAATATTTACTTGCCAGTGTCCCTGGCTGTATCAGTTGCACTTAACGGGGTCAGTTACATGAGGAGGCAAACAGCTAGCCACTGGAGCACAGCAGTGCTGCAACACTGGTCTTAAGGGTGTATTTTTCCTCATACATTTACGAACAGAAGTGTATAGGCATGTAGACCAACAGTGTGCAACCAGAAAGCTATATCCAATGAGAAATCCTTGTTACTATTGACACTGTCATTTTCCTTTGTCATTATTCAAAAAGTATAGTACATAGTGTATATGTCTAGAAAAGCAGAACTCTGAAATTTTGTTGATATTTCCGAGTTCTCATTGTTCCCGATGTCATTCTACTCTTTGTTTGTTTTGGGGTTTAATGACACATCAGCATGATTACAGTTATACTGTGTCAAACACGGTTAGATATGTATACACATCAAGAAGAAGAGAGGAAAGTAAGCGGGACAGCAGATAGGAGCAAGGAAAAAGAGAGAGAGGAGATGTCACCCCTGGAACGTCAAAGATGGCATTTCATGGGAGACACCCCTCTGATGGCTGGCCTACGTTGCCTGCAGATGGGAGCAGAGAACCTATCATAAGCTCTGGGCCCCGGCAGGGGTCATTCTACTGTAACACATCTTTTGTTGGTGCTTGACTCAAGTCAACAAAATGTTGAGATATCAGGACTGAGCAACATCTTTTACAAAAGGCAATGAAATCTTAGCATTCACCAATCCACAGCAATATAGCTGAGAAAAAAGGAGTTGATTAAAACAAACAAATACAATTTTGTAGACATAGCAGTTCCAAACCTGTATAAAGTGGAGCACTTAGTTTTAGATCTGGCCCGGCAATAAATTGGCAGGTGATTGGGCCCTCGACAGTTCCTGTTGTGTGCACAACTTGGAAATGCTTTGATTTTGATGCACTTTATGTCCTGCTAATAGCCACTCTCTCACAGGAACATGCACAAGTTTGCAATCAAATGAAAGTTCAACCTTTAATGCTTCATTCTTTGTTTCCCGCTGTCTTTAGTTGTTTTCTCATAGTGGCTTGTTGAAATCTGTATGTAGTTTGAACTTTTGAGGGGTGAAAAAAATAATTTTAAAGTTTATAAACACTTAATTAAACCATTAACAGCTTTCTTTCACATCTCATTTTGTTCATGATTCACATAAGTGTTAGCCTGAGGTGGTGTCCTGAAATATGGATTTTGCGCTTTTGTTTTCTCTTAAAAGCACTGCCTTTTCTGTGTGTAAAAATAGTATCAAAAAGTCATTCAGTCCATTCTAACGTGTTTGACCAATGGTCATTCAACGGTAGACCTAGCGTATTGTCAATCAAGATTTGGCTCCACTTGGCTGCTACATGAGGCCGTAGATCATCGCGATTTGATTATATATAGGCAAAGGGTGCAGAAAAAGCACTTTGTCTTAACTATCACCTCTTCTAACAATATCACGTTCCTATGCCAGGGATGGACACTGGATGACCACAGCACTATGAACGCCAGAAAAACTGCTGACCATGCAAATTGTCAGTGAAAGCGAGAAAAATTCGAAAAAAGATATGCCCAGAAAGCCAATAAAACGGCAACAAGAGACCCTGAAGTCATGAGAAGACGGCTAGTATGCTAAAAAAAAAAAAAAAAAAAGACCGTTCTGAGGCTGAAAGCCAAACAGAAAACCCTTCATGTCAATTTTTCAGTAAAAAAAACTTGAAATGAGTTTTCTCAAAACCCCGTATTTTGCTATCTACTTTCTTGTTTCAAAACGATGAAACCAAATTTGACATACATCATTGTCACCACAAAACACAAAAACATATGTATGCGCGTTAAATGCGTTAAGTAAGTTTAAGAGAAAAATCCATTTTTAGTTTGAAAAAATGGCAGAATTTGAATTTTCGCTATATGGCATTTACAAAAATTTATGGAAAATTTTTTATTGAATGGGGAAGGGCTGAAAATACATAACTTTTTAGATAATATGTAAATAATATGTTCACCAACTTTTATCAAGTTTCGTTGAAATTTGGCGGACTAGATAGATTTTGAAATCAAAATCCAAAAAGGTGGCATTGCCATGGCAACATTATGGAACAGTTGATTTTTTTCAGTTTTCCTCTTATCTGAATATGCTGAATTCAATGAAAAAGGTTAAAGTAACCTATCTATAGTAATAATAATAATAATAAAAAAAAATTTTTTTTTTAAATTATCTCCAGCCCCCCCGGAAAATTTGGTTTTTCCGATGTTGTGTTTTCTAATGTTATGAAATAACTGATGATTGTCAAACATTTTCTATTTTCTGATTCAGAACAGATTTGCCAATGATAGTATATGACACTCACATATGGAACACTATCTAAGAGCCTCAGTTTGACGTGGAAATCTCTTCCACCTTATCTGCACATTCTTCTTGACATCACAGTCAGACATCAAAATCTTTTAGAGGAAACCACACATCAGCTAGACACAGATTTAGCAAATTATCTAACAAAAACTAATTATCTCACAAACACGATAAATTTGACAAATTTGTTCACTGCCAAAAACACAAGAATTGATAAGAAGACATTAGAAGACACGGTGATTTTTTATGAAGGATGTTTTTGCTTTTGCAAGATGAGGTCAATAAAGGTAAGATTTCAGTCATAGACAGAGAAAATTCAAGATGAAATAGACAATAGTAACATCACTCCACTGGTGCAGAGGGAATGTCTGATTACTTCTGGTCTGGAAACCATTTTACGAATGCTTGGGTTGGTGATCCAAACATATCACACCTGCTCATTTATCAGCAAGCACTGCCACAAATAGAAACAAGCAAATGTTTACATCAACCTCACAAAATACATTATTCAATGCACAGGTGAGCTCAAGGAAGATGAGATATTAGTACACTAACAAAGGGGATCAGGCAAAAGTTTGACACACTCATTAAGTTATTCTAGCATTCATACACTTATCAGAGATGTCAAAGTGTGTGTCACAAAAAAGCTGGAGAACTATGCCCACCCCACATCCCGTATTTTATCACCAATTACGTAAGACACTTAAAATATCTAAAGTTTACATGCCAGAAGTTTTCATTATTTTGAGAGAAGTTTGCAAGTTTTCACAAGATCTTGGGATGGGACTATAAAATTATACAAACAACTAGTGGAAAACCCAAGAACTAGAACAATGCTATCATCATAATCACCAAGCATAACTAGACTAGATAGATCTAGATCTATATTTTCTAGATCTAGATCACCGACAGCTGTCCTCTTACGCTAGTCAAAGATCATACGCACACTTTCTGTTGTTGTCACAACTTGGATGTGCCGATTTTCCATCAACAACTCTCATGCCACCACTCGATTGCTTATTGTCAAGTGTGAGTAATTAAGCGCTGCAAACTTCAATCTTGATCTACAAACAGCCATCTAACAACAGTCTAGGCCCAGATCTAATTCTATGGTCCAACTATAGTCCAAGGTATGAGGATAACTCTTTCATACTTCCCCTTTTACAGTAATCCTGCGGAATTTGCATAGCAAATTATTATAAATTATTATAAACCCGCAATTGTTTTGAGGATTCAGTATTCAAATGTAGTATCATAGTAAAAGTCAGCAGTTGGCTGACCAAAAGTAGGAAAGTCGGCGACGGCCAAAAGGTCGGAATTTCCACTAAAGTCGGAAGTTCAACATCTGTGATTTATCTCACACACATGGAGAATAGAACCTACAGAAAACAATACAGGTAGTATGGCAATCAGAACCTACATGACATTATACAGGAAACATTTTCTACATAAACCAACACCCAAAATCGACACAGCTGAGTGCCATTGCTTTCCATTCTTGAGAAACTGGAATTTTTCAACCTGGTTTACTAGGGGATTAAGTTGGGGAACAGATCCAGGGCTCCATCATCAACAATGAAAGGAGAAAGATAGGCAGTAGTGACAAAGGCTAAATAACTAAAGTCTATTCTAGAAACACATTGACTTCAAGCTTCATTTATTATCAACATGCATGTGTATTTAAAGGTTGCTATACCGTCACTGTATATGACACTGCTGGTGTTTCTGCCCGGCTCAAACTGAAAACAGGTCTTGCTTTCCAACAAAAACAGACTTGGCCCGTCGGTCACAGCCGGTGTAGGGCCTCCGAGTAGCACTCGGGAAGGGGGGGTGCTGTCCCTTGCCTTGTGGTTCCCCGCGGTCAACCAACTTGGCTGATGTTCCGGTCGAGCTCAAACTGAATACACCTCTTTCTTTCTAAAAAAAACAGATTTGGCTGGAAGGTCACAGCTAGAGTTGGGCCTCCGGGTAGCACTCGGGGAGGGGGGGTGCTGTCCCTTCCCTTGTGGTTTCCCGCGGTCAACCAACT
>JBCAUA010729207.1:0-15159 GCA_038406235.1 Peronia verruculata | reverse complement strand
GTTAGAGGCCTAAGTGAATCTCAAACGATGTTCAATGAAGAAGCCGACCCCCCCCCCCCCCCCCCTTCCCATTCTAGGCACTGTCCTGCCCCTTTCCCGAGTAAAACTCCAATCGCCATAGCTGTTGTGATAGAGATCGATAAGACATTAGTAAGGATAGTTATTTATCTGACAGGGTTCCATATCAATTGAGCGATCACTATTTCTTGCATTATTAGCAGCCACATTAAAATGTGACTAATTTGATCATTATAAGAAAAATATTCTGGGCAGAATTAACATAATTGTGCATTTAGACCAGAGTCTTTTTGTTTAATTTGATCGCAGACTAATGTTAATTCTTCAGAGATTAGCTCTTTAACTTAGGAAAATTAGTTCTACCAGCCTTTATACTCGTATTATCATTCACTGAATTGCACCAACTGAGCTGCTAGAATCACAATTGATTTTCTAGTTCAGCATATCATCTCCGCGTCAGCAGTTTAGGACTGTCAATTTTTATGAATCTGAGAATACCAGGCCAGACTGAGTGCTCCATGTGTAATTCAGAGGAACTCACGGGCTGCTTGTGGCAAATTTTGTGCATTTTTCTCCTTACAAAAACTTACAAAGATCACTGCTTTCTCGCACTATCTATCCAAAAATCTGAAGAAAATTTGGTTCGCCGTAAAGCTGAGCTCGACGCAAGATGCCAACATTTCTAGTTTATTTATTTATTTAATGTTGTTTATTTATTTATTATTATGAATTATTTGTTTGTTTCAATATCAATTTCTCTATTTATTTATCTTGTTTATTTATTAACCTACCTAATATCATGTATGTAATCAGATATCTGTATCGTTTTGTATAAATAACATTTATTTACTTATTATTTCGTTTACGACAAAAACGAACATTAATATTCAGACGTTTTCTACAGTGCACATTAACAACCTGAAATATATCTGGAACTCACAAACAGTACGATAATTAAATGAAGACCGAGTGAACAGTAACATAGTGGCTTGTTGGACAGCGGGTACATACATGATTGATGTGTAGCAAAAAACGAGTCGGATCAGGTCGAGAGCGGGGTCAGAATGAGCTCTGAGCAGATTATGGGCGTTCTTGAATAAATCCTGCCTAGAGCAAAGACAAATTCAATTTTCGATAAGCATCGCTTGGTCAGTTTTAAACATTATGTGATGAGTTAAACTGAGATTTCAAACAGAATCGTGGCTGCAAATTGCTTAAACCTGTGGGCAGATCTTATTTAAAATTGAGATCGAATTTCGGGAATTTGTAAGATCAACAATTGGAGAACAGTTTTGTCCAGAGAGGTGCGCCCAACACATCAGCTGGTGCTCTTACTTATAAGTGTGCACGTCTTATCTCGGGCTCACAAGAGAGAGATTATCTTGAATGGAAAGATTATACACCACTAAGCAAAGAATTATATTTATTGATAAAGAAATAAAATGTCTCTATTTAAGGTATTCCATCTTATATTTGAACGGTAGCACTAATCGATTTTTAAGGACATTCTGTGGAAATGCGGGATTTGTGGCATTTTGTTTTCTTCCTCACGATCACTAAACAAAATTTTCAATAGATACGTTATCATCTTCCAATAGAAATGTTAGTTATATCTTTTGACCCTTTTAGACGCAGTGACAAAACGACTACTTGTAAATTCAATGATAGATACCACACCCAAGTCCCAGAATAAATGAATAAAGAGGCGTTCAGTTCTTATAATAGGACAAACAAGAGAGGAGGAACGAAATAAAATGTAATGAAGCTGGAAAAGAAGATAGACGCGAAAAATCCTATCCTTATAAACTTATAACAGAATTCTGATGTACATCAACAAAAGACCTTCAGCATCTCCCTTTTCAAGTGTACTTCCCCACAAATGATAACAAACAGCCGACTATGCCAACAGACTTTCTTATATCTGCATTTAATTTTCTTTGTTTCAAAAAAGAGAGAGGTCGAGAGCAAAACTAAAACTGTAATATTCTGGGAACAAGAGTTTTCATGGAATTCTCCTTGGCTCGTCAGAACTGGTTATCACTGCGTAGGACCTAATTTGACTCTCCATCTTACAGTTAGGGTAGCTGCTTGGTTTGTCATTCGTTCCTCCTCCACTCCCCACCCCCACCCCCTGCCTCCCCCACAAGGCCCATCCCATGTGCAATTGACCACTCCTGATCCTGTCTTACTCCCACGTGAATTCTCGAGAGACAAGACAGCTGACATACGTGGTTTTTTTTTTTCTTTTGACCATTTCAGTACGGAAAAGGGTGGCTAATTGTTACATAATAATATATAATTTATACAGAAGCTTTTCAGACTTCGTTATGATAATAATAATAATAGTAATAATAATTCATATAAAAGAAATACCGGTACTGCATAAAAGGGAGAAAAGAGGAAATTGACCCGGAGGTTGAGGGGGTGGGTGATGATGATGAAATCTTGAATGAGAAAGATTATTTATTTCTCAGGTAGTAAGTTCACAGGCACACCTTTGAGGCCAACTAGGACAACCCTCAGACTGCTGAGATACGAAATCTCCAGGGCAAATTAACTCACGAAATGCCAGCTGTGGGATATTCAGCAGATGTCCACAGTGCTGGTGAGAAAGTTTGAAACAGCGGAGAAGGAGGATAAATTGGGTGTCGCAGTGATAAAAACAAACAACTGAACTGCGCGATATCTAGTGAGAAAAACAAAATGGAACGGAAGAAACATAGTTGGAGGACTGGCGAGGGATTGGTGTAAAGATGCTTTATGCACGTAGGTCCGTTTTGTCTCAGATAAATTTGCTGGTGCCTAAATCAGACACATGAATGTAGTTTTATGCATCTTTCACTCGTTCTCTCATTCCTGATTAACGAACGAAGGAACGAAAGGAACGAGGGCTATTTTCCTGATGATCTAACACCACCTGCCGTGAGTGGAAAGCCGAGAACTTACCGACCCTTGTCCGCGCTCACAGTGAGAACTTGTCCCTGGGCAGTCAGTGCTCATCTCATCTACTCACATACTTGTCTTTGCACGCCCCTCTAAACATATCGCCACAGCACCTGTAAGGTCTCCTGCTGATGCTGAAGACATTAGGTGCTGAAAATTTCATAGGGCCACATAAAATAACCTTTTGTAAATGAAAAAACAAAAAACAAAACAAAACAAAAACAAATGAAGCATAGTTTATTCCGAAATAAGGAGAGGGCAGAAATAGACAAACAAATAAAATCGGCAAGATTCTGGCACATATTTTCGTCCTATATGAAACTTTGGAGAGAAACAGCCTTTGAATACGCCATTTTCTTTTTAAATTAATGCTTTGTTGCCTCTCTGAAAGTTTCACGTAAACTACTCATATAGATGTTCCCCTTGTCTATGTAAAATGTGCATGACAAATCCACTGTTGGGGATGCCAGAATTTGCAAATTAAAAGCCAAAATGTATTATCTGAATACCGATGAATATTAACTATGGCAAATGTCTTATATCCGAAATTGTGTGTAGAAAATGTATATACCATTCATATTTAGAAATAAATAGCATAATATAGGCTGCGTATCCACCCTTATAATGTTCATATAGATTAAAGAAGTAAACTTGGGTGACTCCTATGTCAAAGTGGTGAAGAAAAGCTAGTGTGAGATATGCCAAATTTATGAATTAACAACACATTGTTAATCATAGGTGTGGAAACTTTCGATTATAAAGGTCAGACAAACAACAAGGCTTGCAGTAAAGAGCTTCACAATCACGTCGCGCATTTCCTAGCCACTGACTCTGTTCCCAGCAGTTCCAGACAGAGTAACCGCACACAACAGATGGCAGTGCCCACTGGGGGCCAAGGAACGGTCCAAGAAAAGAAATGAGGGGGGGGGGGGGGGAGAGAGAATAGAGGGGGGGGGGAGGCTTTTAGCTGATTGTTTGACATTCTGTTCGACGGCGACACGACACAATTTTCCATCAAATACTTCCCTCCTCTTCTTCTCGTCACTCCTCCCTTTTCCTCCTCATCGCAATGTTGTGACCAAGCGATGCTGAAGACGAGCACATCTACAGTACATGGCCTATGCATGTAAGAGCGAAAGAGAATGGTAAAAGCATGTGCAGTCATAACATTACTGTACATTTACTTTCATCAGTGAGCAGATTAATGAATCCACGACATTGGTCTCTGTTCGTAATAATGGTGATTAGTTCACTTATATAAAGCTTGGATTGGTCAGACGACTGCCAGATCTGATTTCAGCATTTTTGTGTCCAGATCACTTACTGTGGTGGGAGGGGCATAATCAGTACTTTGCTGTCTTGTACTTCTTAAAGAGTACTTCATCAAAATTTAAATTGCAAGGCAAGGCTAAATCCGCTTTAATCGTCCGTACTCTATTCCAATAGTTCACCTGATTTTCTCTCTGGCTTTGAAAAAAGAAAAAAGGGAAAAAGCCATGCTTCTGTTGCGTATTGTATAGTTTTTATTGTCTTTTTTTTCCAAGACCTAAACTGATTTTTACTGTAAGACTGAGCTTGTTGAAACTGGTAAGTTAGTCAGTGTTACTGATTAACTCAACTGGCCTTGAAACATTCTACCAACTCCGACTGGCTGAAAAAGTTTGCATTGGGACACAGATTTGTTGGCAATTGTCTTTGGGGCCATTAAATTTGGCTCAACGCTGTGGGCTCCTACATATAATAATTAGTTGGCCACTGATTGCAGAAAAAAAAAAAATCTGTCCTCATTGTCTAGGTAGGTCAGCAATTCCTCGGAGAACACATCTGTTGTATGTTTAATGCAGCCTGTCATTTTGTTTTCATCTCTTTTGTTCTTTTAATTGTATGAAAATGTTCATTTGCTTTTTTGCAAACGCGGGAAAAGGACAGATCTAACTTGATTTAAAAAAAAAAAAAAGGAGGGACAGAAACGGAAGGCGGATTTTCTCAAGGTGTAAGTACTGGCTATACAAAGGCCAATGATTTTTCTGATGAATATGTAAAGAGAGAAAATAAAAATTAAAAAAAAGCATATAAAATAGTCCAACAAAGAAAGATCGTTGGATATTAAATTTCTTTTATGGCAAAGGATGTGTCAATCTAGTCAATACATATTGCGACGGACGCATAGTCGTTAGCAGGTGAATGCTTTTATCAGGAATCTGTACAAATGAGTTGACGACTTAGAAATCGACTTAAAAGATCCGAGCGTAAAAAATCGTGAGTAATAGAACAAAATGGATATCTGTTTGATTCTAACGTTACTGCTGTCTTTTATAACTTATAGCACTGAACTTTAAATAAATCCTGGGCCATAAAGAGTTAGCTATACATAGCTTCATTCACATTTTCCACCTTATTTGGCACACTCGTCCTATAGCCATAGTCATACTCTGGTAGTTTCTCTCTGTTCCTGGAAACAGTGGACATGCCAGGCAAGCTGATGTTGCCACAGGCTGTTCGTCATTACAAGAGCAGAAATGTGAACACAACATACAAGCTGTTGTTACAACAGCAGGCTGTCTGGTATTGATACAACAGGCTGTCTGTTATCGTAACAGCAGAAAACAGTGGACATACCATGCAGAGTGTTGTCCTAGCAGGCTGTTGTGCTGTTGGTATAGCCGGCTGTTTGTTACTGCACCAGATGGAAACAGCAGGCATACCATGCAACCTGTTTACCATCACAACAGCAGCCTGTTCGCTGTCGTGATAGCTAGGTCATCATTGTTCTTACAAGAGACTGTTTGCTGTTGGCACAACAGGCTGTTTCCTTATCCACAAACACATTTGCCATATTATTATAATTTGACAACATTACTGTTAGGGAGGCTCTTCCAAAATGTCTCCATTCACTTCCCCTCTCCCCTCCATTTCAACCAACCGATTCTGTTGTGGCACTTACAGCTGTGAGAGTGAATCGATTATGTCCCCCTGATGTAGATATATGATGTATGTGTGTTTGCTATCCTGTTTGCTTGTTTGTCTGTCCATTTTCTAATTTCCAGAAACGGTTGTAATCTGTAAGATGACAATACTTCCTAGGCATAATATATATCATGATTTGTACAAGATGATTTGAAATGTCTACCTGGTGTGTACTTAAAATTGCGATGATTTTTATTATTTATTTATTTGTTTGTTGTCTGTTTTTTTTTTTTTTTTAACTGGCACTTGGGTGAGATCACTATGAATTGCCCCACACATTGTCGATTCCATTTTTCTCACCCTCAATTTCCTCCTCTCCTCATCAACAAAATCAATCACGTGTCATAAACCTGACATCCTTTATTATTATTATTATTGTTTTTTTACATATTTTTCTCTAAACAGTTTTTATTTTTATTTTTATTTTTTTCAAGAAAAAGCTACTGACAGGAAACATCGAGAATCCGTATCTATTGATTGTGATGTACAAAGATTTTTCTCTTTCGTTTATTATTATTATTTTTTTTCATTTTTCTTTCCAAGACGATCCCATTACAGTGCCTTTTTGCAAGCATTTTTTATGATATATTACGATGATTATTATTGAATTCTTATTGTTATGGTTTATGTTTTTTTGCATGATGTTTTATAGAAAAGTTTGCATTTTATAGAAGTGGAAACTTAGAGATGTCATAGGGAGATGGACTGTCTAATGCACCCACTCCCCAGTTATTCCAGAGCTTGTGTGTCTGTGAGGTGTTTGTGAGTGAGTGAGTGAGTGAGTGAGTGAGTGAGTGAGTGAGTGAGTGAGTGAGTGAGTGAGTGAGTGAGTGAGTGAGTAGGTGTGAGTGATTCAAGCATTAAGACCTGCGAGGGTGAGCATTTTTTACTCTGTCTGCAACATATCTGTAATCTATGTCTGTCTGGGCATAGCTGACGTAAGTTTTCAACGTGGTCACATAAGAATATTCTAAAATTGGCAGATAGCCCTACGGGCACTCCCACTGAAATATCTAGAGCATATTTACAGAAACGATGCCATGGAAAGATAAGTTTTGCCGGGAAAGGAGTGGGATAAACCAGGTCGAAGAGGATAGAAAATTGACTTTCATTAAAAGCCTGAATCAGTTTGCAACTGTAAAGTTCTCTCCTAAAAGAACTATCGACGATCAATCTGGCCCTTGAGAGGAACAATACGAAACAGAGAATGGCTAATGAAATTTATTGCTTGCATAGTCAGCTAAACATTTTTACTTAAAGAGAGCTGCTGAAGTTTGAGACCTGACGGATTTTGTATGGCAGTATCTCCATATACTCATGGGACCTGACTTTTGTTTTTTCGGACGGATTGTGATTTCATGCCATCAAGTTTTTAGGCGATGAAACCAAAAGAGAGAAACGAAGATCTATTGGATAAATTTTCTGAACATGTCACCGGTACAAGAAAAGTACGGATTCTCTCTCTCTCTCTCTCTCTCTCTCTCTCTCTCTCCATGAGGTCTGATCCAACAGGCATCGATCAGTGAACGTGGAAAATAATGAGGATAGGACAGTGTTTTTGCAAAACAGACATGCTCCACTCAATAACTGACTGATCCCACTGCTTGCATACCAGAGTCCAGGGTTGCTAGTTAGCATGAAAATAGAGCATACATTTCCACATTTCTGATCTGCAGCAGGAACGATGAGTCCTCGAAATTCTGATTCTAGCCAAAAGTCAATAGGAAATATGACGTAATTGTCTGGTATGATGACGTCAACTATGCCCTGACATGACGAAATGAGGTCATTGTTGCTGAAGGCGCGACATGTTATTAGCTTTGTAAGTCACATTACAATTGTCAGGTCTGTCTGTGTGTCTGTCTGTGTGTCTCATTAAATTATCGACTCACGGCTTAGATTGGCTTATCTTTGTCTCACCCAAGCTGAGACAGCTGGTAGGTTGGAAGATAGCTGTGGATTGACTTTTTTTTTTTTTTTTAAATTTTTGTTCAGTCTATTCAGGATTGGCTGAATAACGTGCAAATAATATTTAACATATGTTTCATTTTGCCTATACTGTGAAGTTATTTTGTTGTCAAAAGGAAAGGTATCCACAGATTGAAAGTAAGTTTGTCTTAACATTGGTCTATTTCAAAAACGAAAGTACTGCTTTTGAAGATGAGAAAACGGCATGTCTTGATAAAACGATGCATTGCTTTTCTGAGAAAAGTAAAGGCCACGATTTATTCTGCACAACTAGATTGTTCAGTTGAGATAAATTATAATGCATTGGAAAGGAAAACCCGTGTGCTGCCTTGAGAAAGCAATCCAGTTGTCTTGATGTTGTCAGATCAACTTCATAGTGCTAAATTATGACATTCAAGGGAGTTTTATTAGAATTATTTGTAGCTTGACCTATCCAGTACATTTCAGTTTTTTATTCAGTTTCTTATGGAAATAAAATAAAACTGTTTTTAATGCTACTTTTCAGCACATCTATTATTTATTTGTTTCTTTTTGGGTGAGGGGAGGGGGTTATTTCACTATCTGTGTATTCTTTTTTGTTTATTTATTAACACTTTTATATTAGTCATGCCTTTTTATACTTCTTTATGCCATGTGAAAATACTCCCTAAAATCTCTCCTTCGATACTTGAAACTTTTGAAGTGTGACAAAGGAAAAATATTCAGGAACAATGACATCTTCAGAAATCGCAAAGGCCTCGTAATTAAAAGATATTATTATTATTTATTTCTATAACTTCCAGTGACTGGGTTGCTATCTTAAGCCAGCACATATAACATGGTTATTGTAACTGTTATTCTATGTGACAATCTATGCTTGTAATACTTCAGCCTGTTACGGCGTCCAGTCGTATTGAGTAGTTCTTTGCCTATCGTCCTGCTGAAGAGGAACTAATTTCCCATGAAATTCATTCCTGTAACAACCTGAAGCCGAAACATTACATCCTGGTGGGCATCGACAGGCTGCATAATAATTATTACTACGCATGAAAGAGCGTGCATCCGTGCAGGTGGTGTGTCATTGAACATGTTTGAATCTTTGTTTGAGTGTACATCTGTCAGTGATTGTGAGTACGCTGAGTGATTGTGAGTACGCAAGAGACAATATGAGCGATTTGTTTATAAGATATTTGACTGCTGTCCATTTTTTAAAATCGTATATACATAATTATATATATAAATATAATATAATATCATTATGATAATATAATCGTGTCCATATCCCTCAAGTTGTGATCTTCAGCATAAATTTGTACATGTATCATGTTTGTGTGAGTGCTCTTGATCCCCTGTTTTATTTTTACTCGATATTGTGGATAAATATTTTTGCAGCACGTTTACCTATGTCATATTGACGCCTTCTAAGAACTGGCAAAGTAGATCGGCGGTTTAGATCCCATGTAGCTATGAATGACAGAAGAATTAGCTCTACTCATACGCCCTCCAACTCAGTTTCTTTCTTTCTTTCATTTTTTTTTTTTTTTAAGTGACAGTATTGTATACAGCACTGTAATTTATTAAGTTGATTTCATGTCAAATTTATCTGTGTATTCCAAGCCAAGATTAGACCTAACACAGGCTTGTAACCTCAGCTTGAATGTTTGTTTCAATGCTTAAAATTCGAGTGAAACGAAGTGTCTTTACAATGCGGCTCAAACAATCACTAAAATAGGTAGGTCAGTACATGTAGGAACAAGACCTCTCATTCGTTGAAAGGAAAAGAACATTTCCCTGTCATTTCAAATTTCTTCCATGAACTGAAAACGAAATTCAGTAGTTACGGGGTATTATCGACTGGCAGAAAGCGTAGTCAGTTGTGCAATCGAAGAAGCATCTATTTCTTTTTTTTTTTTTTTTCGAAATTTCATAGCTGTCATAATAACAAAAGCAGCTGGCTTCGGCAACTGTGTAAAGGATGTCATTAGAGTCTTGGCTAGATTTTATCTAGTTTTTCGAAAATCCAGTGGCAATTATGGAAAAACAGTTCTAGTTTCTCTTTTAGTTGCTATTATTATTTTTAATTTAAACTTCGATTTTCTTAGGACAGATAATTCACTGCATAGAAATAGGTATTTTCTTTTCAAAAGCCGACAATACTGAGCCCTGAGCAAACAATGCATATAGATTAATGTAATCGTATTTAATATCAAAATAGACATATAAATAAATAATAGCATCTCATTTATTATGAAACTGACAATCAATGACAAGCTCTCGCCAATTTATCTATCACAGGTAGGCTTAAGTTTTATAGTCTGTATGACACATCTGTGATCTGAATAACCTACGTTTTTATCTAACTTGCCAGTCTTGATGACAGGGAAGATAATGGACTACAGATTAACTTGACCTAGATTCCTATCACTTCTGTTTTGTTAGCTGTCTGACGCTATGATGTTGTCTGTTCTGCTGCAGGTGATAGCGAAGGAACCAAACAGTTGAGATCTGTTTTCTTTCCTCAGCATTTCGTTTATTTTATTGATCGATTATGTGATCTTTAGTCGTGTGCAATAACGTATTTATTTATTTAACATTTATCGATACGTTTAGTTTTACATTTTACCATACCTTTAGTACATCCCCCTGTTTAAAATTTATTTTTATTCCTTGTACTAACCTGGCATTTTTAGCGCCAGGGTGTTTATATCCATGTGAAGTGACACCATTTGGTTTCCAGGTCAATGAGGAGAGATACGCTGTGTGTGCAAGTTATGATTCACTCACCATTTTTCTTTCTACAAATTGTACCAAATTGCGTGATAAGAAAATGATTATTTGGGTTAAAATGATCTACAGTGCCTTGGTTTTCGAAAGGTAGAACCCTATTATTCTATTCTATTCTGATCTACCGATCACTTTGTGCTTACTTTACAGAAGCCTTTAATATAAGCTTATTAAAAGCTTACAATTTTATCAGCCTTCACAAAATACAGGAGGGAAATGCTGATGAAATATTATCAAAGGCTTAGGGAAATTCACATTGAAAGGCAATTTTAAGGTAGAATTGAAAAGAGCTAAGCCTTTGCTGAATTTCGAAAAAGCAGGCATAAGGTAGGGTCTGAGGTAATCTCTTATTTGCCGGATCTTGATCATTCTGCCAGACATGTATGGCACATTCATTCGTCAACTACGGAAAGATTGCTTTTTTACTTTAAGAAAACAATAATATCATTGATGAGGCATTGGAAGAAATTTCAGACTTTTGTTAAAACCTTCAGAGATAAAAGATTTCAGTAACAGTTTAAAGTATTGACGATGAAGAATTTACAGAGATGTCGAAGATTCGGAAAGAAAGCCTATTTGAAAATTTCACAGACAATTAATTGCCACCCCAGCCTACAATTTACCATTTTCAAACAAGACTGGGGCGCTGTTCATCTTTAGAGTGTAGCTGACATCAGAATGTGTTCAATGTGGCCAGGTGTAGCACTTCTTTCACATTCGTAACTCATAATGAAATAAGGGCCGTAACATAACGAAACAGGTTACAAGATTGATGAACTGATCCTGATAGTGGTGTGTAGAGGGTGCAAAACACATTGTCATGGAAACTGAGGGGGGCAAACTACTCAGTGAGAAGATATAAAACAGTACCGGTAGGAACTCTTCATTTACCTGGTGACCTATGGTGAATGGTTTAGCGCTTTTTTTTGTTTCTGTTTACTTGTGATCACCCTTGGAAAGTGCAATCATAACTTATTGAGAGAGTGGAGCACAGAGTTATATCATTATCCTACCGATTGGTACCGGCTTGTGATAAATGAAGTGTTGACTATAGTGCTTTAGCACCATTTCAGTGTGACTGTTCGTATACGGTGTTGTTATAAGTGATAAATAAAACGTGTAACTGTTGAAATTTTTTAAAATTTAGGACTGTGACAAAGAATTATTTGAAGTATTATAGGCCATTTAACATTGTAATTGACCTGAAAAAAAAAAAGTGATGTGATTATTCTGTTGTGATCTCTTAGAGTATGTTTCAAAGACAATTTCTTTGTACAATTGTCTACTTTAGATTTTGCCACGATGATGTTAAAATTTGTGATAACTGTATGATTTGGTTTATCCAAAGTCCAGAGTTTCTTGCTCCTCTGGTGAATGTCAAGGTGGGCCACGATGGATTGGAAGGCAGTCGAGTGACGGGTAGAGCTCTAGGAACAAAGAAAAACTGCATTTGCTGCTCGCATAGTATTGTATTCGGAATACATGTACCAGTATCAGTAATTCTGTGTGTTTACTATTTACATGTTTAATCATTTAGATGTATGTTCCAATTAAACCAATCGAAATCAAGCTTATTTTAGAAACTGAAAAACGCGAATTTCAAATATAACTGATAAAAATTGCAGTGAACCGCCCATAGAACGATTCAGTAAGTGACATCGCGTTGTCCTCAGAAATGACTTAGATATCATCTACTGGAGCAGGTCACAATGGGCTCTTTTACTGGCCTATCATAATGTAAACAGTCTTATTTCAGTGTTCCAGTATTCGGATCATGTTATTATATTATGTGCTTTTGAGATGTCCGGCACAGTGGAATGCAGATTAGCATTTTGTTTTTAGCCTACATGAAGATTGCAGGTTAAAAAAACTATGAATGAGGCCCTGAAAAATTCGGTAAATTACGACAAATCAGGTCTAATGGCTTTCCTCAAGATTGTAACACTAAGCTGGGCAGTGTTTTTGTAGCGTGATGAGCCAGCCAGTTGGCTGCTTTCCTGAAAACTGAATCATCAAGCCATTGTATTACAGTCAGTTGCAGGGTATCAAACTATAGAATTGCAGATTATCGTGCGGCCTTATGGAAACCTTACAGCCGCCCGGCAGTTTTGAATCTCATGAACTGCTAGTTATGGAGTAAGTGTGACGTAGTTGTGACAATGTAAAACTACAACGGTAAGCTTTGCTGCCCATGGTTTGGGCCTATGATGAAGTCTATCAACACGACAATGCAGCATCATGTTGTAGAAACAAATTGTACGATGTTCTTGAATCAGTTTCGAATCGAACTGCTGATCACGTTTTTTGTTTTTTTTTTAAATTTTTTTCCCTCATAACAGCACGATTGGCAGTGATCATGGTCATTTCAAATGTGTTTATTAAAAGTACATATAACTCAACTCAATAAAACAACAGCTTGGGCGACGGCCTACGTATCAGGACCACTTGTGCTTATCATTATAATGTGAAATGGGCCTATGACATCATAGTTATGCTAGACAATTAATCTGCAGCTGTCTGAAAGTAAGGGATGATATCGTACGAAGAACGTAATTGTGATGTTATAGTAAGTACATGTATCGTTGAAGAGTGAGCAGTGAGTGTTTGGTTTAGCTGTCTCTCCGATAGCAATATTGTTAGAACATTGATTTGCTTGGCTGGTTTCGTAATGTTGTGTTCAGGAACACAGTTCGTCCTATCATTGTCATCTTCTATTGTAACGTTTATATGTCTTCTGTGAATTCTTGGTTTGTAAGGCTTACTTCAGTATACAATACGTCTTATCAGGAATGCTCTATTTGAAGTTCAGGACCTTTCTGTCCCACTAAGAAACTAGTGGTGAATCTCGCAGTGTTCAAGTGATGGAGTAATGGTAGCCAACGCTTCTTTTGGTTGGATTTGGATATTGTGAGGTATCCCTTGATGATAAACAACTCAGCTTCTTTGTTTAATGTCAAGATACATCTATTCTAACTAAATCTACCATAGCTATGAACTATGAATAGTTAACGCACAGCGGGCCATAATAATGACCGCACATCTATTTTCTGATTGTTAGCCTATCGTGTCACTAATAACAAAGGATACATGAAAAAAAAAAAAAAAAGATAGGAGTAATAACTTTCCACCTGATATTTTGACCCATTGTTTATAGTCTCTTGTTCAGTTTCCTCATTGCAAAGCCTCAGGCTAAGAGGAGATTCAGAATGAGTTCAGGTGGTTAAGAGAGAGAGAGAGAGAGACTCAATCGTCTCTCAAGAACAATTTTTCTATTACGACCAGTCAAAATTGCAGATTTTCATTTGCTTACAGTACAGACTATAGATTCTACAACACCACACGAAGAGCAAGAGGCTTTCGGAGGCTTATAATTTAGATCTAGGGTTGGGTTTAGGGACAGGTTAGGATTAAGAGTAAGGGGGAGATAAAGGTTTATTCAACTATACTGGGACATATAGTTGCAATACCAAGATTATCTGACAACAACTGACAAATGAGATTATTTTGACCTGTGGATAGCAATGTTTCCTCTCACACTGATCTTCTTCTTGCCGAGTAGGACAAGATTTTGAGAAGTATTTGATCTTTTCACTTATATTGTGTTCTTGGGTTCACTTTCGTTTCATAGCTACCTGGTGTGTTGTAGTAAGAATGTTATGATTACTCTATTTTGACTTATTTGCACTGCCATGAAATCAAGTGAATGTATGTGACCGTAGCTTTTTGTTATTGCTACGGATCTTCATTAATCATACTATTCTGTTTACTATAAATGCATGTAATACTTTGACCTTTTTTTTGACTGTGTACATAGTCCCTCCCTATCAAATAATCATGATTATTATGCAGTTTTGTTCATTTCATATCCCTTTGGAATCTGAATCCAAAGTACGAATCTCTGAGCGGGAAAAAAGTCGCTGGTAGACGTGTGGAATGGGCAGGGGTGTGGGAGGGAGGGAGGGACATTTACCAGATGCTGTATTGTAAGTGTGTGAGGATAAAATGAGGACGGCTGTGTAAATGTCAATGAGTGAAGATCTTGGTCATACTGAGAGGAAAGAATACAAAAAAAAAAAAGAATAAAATTGCTGTTTCAATATTCTGTTATAGATGTTGTACTTTCATTTTTCAATGTCATCGGAGACTGGAAAAGGGAGAAACAAAAAAAAGAAGAAGAGGGTGAGAAAGAGGACAAAAAAAGACATGAAAAGATGAGGACAACTAAAGTACGAGAGGAGAGGGAGGAGGCGGGTGAGAGACCTTGAGGAGAAAGCTACACGAGACTTGAAAACATTGCCTACCAACTCAGAGACACATAGAAAGATCAGGATGCGAGGTGGGAGAAATATGGGGAAGATACCTCTGACATATCACACTGAAATAAAAAGAGAAAGGAAATAAACAAGGGAAAGAAAGAAAGATGGAAAGAAAGATAGATAGATAGATAGATAGATAGATAGATAGATAGATAGATAGATAGATAGATAGATAGATAGATAG
>JBCAUA010729096.1:0-15159 GCA_038406235.1 Peronia verruculata | reverse complement strand
TGCTCCGAATGAAAAACTGTGAGTGGAACTGAAGCTTGGAGCAGCCCTCTTTTCGGTTGGCGATTGCTCCGGAACGCTTCGTTCCGCAAGAAAGCCAGCCTAGGCAATCTTGTAGTCCTAAGTGAGAGCTCTCCGAGCGATCCTCACTTGCTCAATTTGGACCAGTACTTAGGAAGATAGAGCTTTCGAAAGTACCGAGTTCAACTGACTTGTCGGTTTGACTTGGCTGTCAGTGAAAATGTGAGCGTTTTAAAGCGATGCACCGGCACGTATGTTGCCGGACGTTTTTACCGGTAAATTACCGGTCATGTCAAGTCATTGCCGTATGTGCGTGACTCTTTCGCTAAGTAACCTCTCCGGGAGCCGGTATGCTGCCGTTATCAGGCCGTGCCGGTGTACGAAGTATCGATGAGGCTAACTTGCTCACAAAATGCGAAATTCCGAGTTCAACTGAAGTTTCGAGCTGTGTTTAAGCTGCTGTCAGTTGAGATGTCCTCCTACTATGGCTAGCCACAGTCGTTGGAGGCTTTCCTTATACTCCTGCAGTACAATTCGAGTACTTGGACCGACTGTTCGGGCCGTTCGATAGCTCCGTTTAGGTCCATTTTGAAGGAGTGTCATGGTGGGCATTTTCATGCATCACTGAATGGATCGATCGAACCTTCGTCAGCTACCATGTGAGTATTTCGATAATCCAGTAGTCTAGAAATTATGAGCTAAGCTAGCTAGAGCCATCCTTGCCTAGAGGTCTGTCCATCCAACCAGTGAGTGACTAGATAATAGATGCAAAAGATAGATGATGGTGAAATTGGCTATTTCCCCACACTCCCTCTTGGACTGACCGTGCAAGATGGTGAGAGCTGACTCGATGCGGGAGCGTCTGAATTGTGACAAATAACTTGGTGATGACCTTTGAACTAAGGCCCCACACCACGAGACTTCATGCTTGAACAAAAACTAAAAATGGCAGTGGTGTTGCCTGCAGATGAGTTACCATCCCAACAACCACTTCCGGTGCCTGACCAACAATTCCACGGCAAGGGGCTTGGTGAGCATGTCGGCTGGCTGGGACTCCGTGTCGATTCTCTCGAAGCTGAACGGAGCCCCCTCACGGCTTGTGTACTCCATGAAATGGAAGTACTTGTTGTTGATGTGCTTGGTCCTGGGTCGCATCCTTGGGACCGAAGCAATCGCCAACGCGCCGTTGTTGTCCTCGAAGGCCGTGCAGTGGATGACGGGCTCATTCGGGACGATGTTGAATCCCAACTCCTTCATTTCGTTGAGCATGCGATGGAGGGGGATGGTCTTGCGAAGAGCTGAAGACAGGCCGATGAACTCACTCTCTGTGCTGCTGAGAGCTATCTCGCCTTGCATTTGACTCTTCCACAAGATGGGCACTCCAGCGTAGGTTAGGATGTACCCATGTCGGGAGCGTGCCGTGTCGATGTCCTCACCGGCTAGCTCAGGGTCCCAGGCACCTGCGAAGTCGGCGTCGCAGTAAAGCTCCAATCCCTTGGTTGGATCCGGGCGCATGATGAGTCCCTTGTCCTTTGTTCCAAGGAGATACCTGCCCAACCACTTTGCCGCATTGCCGTGTTCCAACTTCGGATCCGAGCAGAACCTGGCCAGCATGTGGGTGGCATAACTGATGTCTCCTCTGGTTGACTGTTCGAGGAAGTTCAGTTTCCCGATGACCCGACGGTAGTTGAAGCTGCCATCGAAGTTGGGAGAGTCGGGATGCCTGGACAGGAGCTTGGAACTCGCCATTGGGGTGTCTTTGGACTTGGCACGTGGTTGGTTGAGACCGAGATCCTCGAGGATGGACTCGATGAGCCTGGGCTGAGTCAAATGGAACTCGTTGCCAACTCTCTCAACATGAACTCCCAGGAAGTCAGAGATGTCGCCTTCATCCGTGATGCCGAGCTTTGCTTGTTCAATCTCAGCTAGGATGCTTTCAACCTCTGCTTGGGATGGTCCTGCAAGGATGGAGTCGTCGGTGTAGAGAACGTACATGCAACTTCCCTTGAAGAAGACACACTCGTCGAAGCGTGAAATCGTGAAGCCGATGCTCTCCAACTTGTCCTTGAGGTGAAGGTACCATTGACGTCCCGCAGCCTTGCCACCGTAGACATTCTTGTGGACTTCCAAGACCCATTCATGAGGATTGTCAACACCGTCAATGTCGATGCCTTTCGGAATCTTCATGTACTGAACAACCTGAATGGGGGCTTGTGGGAAGGCTTGGACGTAGTCGATCTGTTTCGTGTACCAGTTGTTCACTAGTGTCAGAGCAAGCTGAAGTCGGACCGCTGGCCAGGAAGCTGTGGGGCTGTAGGTTTGATCGTAATCGAGACCTTCAATCTGCCTGCTTCCATCTAAATTCAGTCTTGCCTTGTGCTTGTAACACTCTCCTGTGAGCACTCTGCGTTTGCGCTTCATGGCCCACACTCCGGGAAGAATGCGTGCGTCGCTGGGAATTTCGGATCTCTTCTTGAGAATGAAGTTGCCGTTGTCCCATTGGTCGACGAACTCTTTGATCATTGCTTCCTGAAACTGCGCCGCATCTGGTTCCTTCATTGCCTCATGATAGTACAATGTGTCTGGATCGGCTGATGCTGCGTAGGCGGAGATGGGATCCTCGTCCTCCTCTTCGGCGATTGGAAACAAAGTGGAGTAGGAGAACAGCTCGCCACACACGGGATCGTGCTCTTGAAGTGGCTGCTTGGAGTCCTTAGGAGTAGTTGCTTCAATGATTTCCGTTGCGAGGGCATCCACTAGCCGATTGCCGATGACGGGCTTGCTGACTCGTTTGGATCTGCGGAGACCCGAGTCCTCCGTGGCAGGCTGGCGTGGTGCCTCGGTTGAAGTTGAAGTGCCCTCTTGGATTGGATCCGGACCGACGGTGTCGGGATCCTTGAACCGAACTTGGGGCTCGTGGTGCATCTCCCTCTGATTTGCCGTTGGCTCCAGCGTGAACGTGGGCTCCCTCTGATCCCCCTGTTTAGGTTCTCGAAGGTTCTTCACATCCATGCTTGGGGCCTTAGCGAAACCACAGACAGCTTGCCACATGGAAGGCGGTGACTTGCCTCCGAAAGACTTCTTCATCGTGTGGAACGATGGATCAAACCGCACATGAAACTGTGGAGAGACTCTTCCTGTTTGTAGGTTTAGGACAAGAGCCACAGACCGAGCGTGGAATGGGGACCTTCCAAGGTAGACTCCCACTCTTGCTCTCTCTGACCATTTGTGTTTGATGCCGCCGGCGCTCTGCAGTGCGCTGTCTAGGACATAGACCGGACATCCAAACGGTTTCCAATGCTTCGGTTCGGGCTTGATCGAGAACTTGGTAAGTAGTTCGATGGGGGAGCGCTTGAGGGAACCTGTTGGAGCTTCATTCACTTGCTCATTTGCTAGTCTAAGACCGTAGGGCCAGAGATGGACCGTGATTGCCTCCGGCCAACGAGCTTCGGCGTGAATGAGAATGGTCCTTGTAAGTTCCTGTAGCTCTTTGATTCTCCTCTCCGCGATGCCGGACTGGAAGTGTGCGTTGACTCCCGAATAAGAGTAGCCTTGTAAGTTGGCTGCACATGCCTCCTTCCATGCGAGAGAGTTGAACACCCCGTTGTCCGCGTGATAGTGTTGAACCTTGATTCCGAAGGTGGCTAACTTGCGTTCCCAGAGAGCCTTCCCTTCTAAGGTTTCCTTTGCTGTTTGCGTCTTCTGGAGATGGACATAGCTGAGTCGAGTGTAGTGATCGACGAAGATGGTGGCATAGTTGTACCGTTTGTTTGTGATCCAACCAGCCATTTGAGCTATCAATCCAGGAGTTGGTGACTTGAGCATGTCAACGGAGACACACTGACCTGCCCTTGTGATCTTGACCGTCGGTTTGTCTTCATCAGACTTGGGTTTGTCCCGCCACGGTCTCCTGGTAGCCTTGCCGTACATGCAGGCCGAACACACTGGCACTGCACATGTGGCGAACTTCTTTGGCAGAACTCCACACTTTGCCAGCGCCTGTAGCTTGCCGAAGCCCAGGTGATTGCTGTTGTGATGGATCCTCAAAAGTTGGGCTGCTATGTTCTCCATGTGATCTTCCTCATCCTGTTCCACCACTTGAGATGTAGTTCCGTCATCTGGGGCAACTGTAAAGTCAATCTCTCGTGGTTGCTCTTTGGATGAGTCTCCCTCTGAATCGCTTGTCCAGTCTGCAATCCAATCATCAGGATGGTCAGTGTCTGAGTTGACGCTGTCCTCTTCGTCATCAGAGACCACTGCAGTGTCGTCAATGACTAGAGGATCCTTGATGTTTTCCTCAGTGTCCAATCCAGCCTCTTGTAGGAATAGGTGGAACTTGGAGTAGCCTGGGGAAATGGCGAAGTTTCCGACGTTTGTTCGAGGGTCGATGTCAATGATCAGTTGTGATTTCCTGCCATTCCATTCCATGATCATCTGCTTGGCCGTGGTGTCGACATGAGGGGAAAGGTGGTGCTTTTCCAATCCCATTTTGAGGCGCATTTGAGCCCAGTGTTGGGGGCTGAATAGTCTCATGTCTCCCTCTGGAACGTAGTAGCTTTCCGGAATTTCGAAAACATGGACTTGTCCGGTGCGATCCTGAACGGTCCAGCGGAGGGTGCCTTTCATTACGGTGCCAGAGTAGATGCCAGTGAAGGTCTTGACCTTCTTGTTGCAAGGGACGAGGGTGCCTGGAACAAAGTCTGGACGGAACGGAGAGATGCATGCGGAAGCCCTAGTGTCAAAGCCGCAGCGCCTGGTGTCTGTGTCGAACATGTCCGAGGGGGGAGGTGGATCGAAGAAATCCTCCGCCTCGGCGTTGTTGATCAGCAAGGATGCAGCGGAGATGTAGTCCGTTATGGGCTGAAAAGAGGGATCCATGGGGCGAAGTGACTGTTGGACCGTCCGAAGAGCCGAATAGGAAGCCTGAGGTGTGACTCCTTTAGCCTGCAGAACAGCCGCCACCATGGATGCCGCGAATAGTCTTGATCTTGAAGTGGACCGTTGATGTCCAACGTGGTGACCGCGTAGACTTTGAGGTCGTGAGTGTAGGCGTAGATCTTGATAGGCCTGCCGGGCTCGAGCTGCACGTAGTACTTGACGTTGGACCCGCTTGCTGCTCGGAGGCCGGGGCCCGCTGGAAGCCTGAGACGGGAGACAGTGGGTGAGGAGTGACCTAAGGGTCTTTAGAACATTAGTAATTATGTGATGGGTTCCTGTGAGAACGGATGTCAATTTAATCCAATGTCGGGTCTGGCGCCAAGAGATCTCCGTCCGAGGGATGTGCCGGTCCGCCGTGCAATCATAGAAGAACACAATGATAAAAGCCGCCACATAGAGGAGAAGGCGCAGCCATCCGGAACACAGGAGTTTGATAAGCCGTTCCGTGAACCATTCATAAATGCCCCGGCATCTCGCGATAACCGGGGGAACCCTTCATTTCTTGTCGCCGGTTCGAATGGCCTGATAGGCCGTCACGGCTCTGCCAGCTCGATCGTTCTTGGGAGTCGAATTGGATCCGCCGGATCCTGAAGCTTCGGCTTTAGCCTGGCATTCGTGACTAGGGTGCCTGCCCCACTTCTTGTGGTGAGTGCAATACCAGTACTGCACTCCCTCTATTTCGATAGGCTTGGAGGGATCCGTGGGTGCCGCCTTCTTGCGTAGCTCCTTAGGGTACGGCTTGATGTCCTTCTTGGGACCGTCGCGCTTCTTGTCACCCTTCTTCTTGCCGGGACCCTTGCCTCCGCCGCCGTTCTTGTTAGCCTTGGTTAGTTTGTTGATAACCTTGCGTTGTTCCTTGAGTTCGGCTTGGAGTGTGACTAGAGGGTCTTCCCTGGTGGCCGGAGCAATTTGTGCACGCTTTAGGTCTAGGCTCATGGTGTCTTCCTTGTCCTTGACCCGATTGAGTAGGTGCTTGTAGGAATAGTCTTCCGTTGGATGGTCTCTGATGTAGTCCCGCTGCGTGTTGACATACCTAACCATCTCAGGGTCTGGGTGAGAGAGCAAAGCAGTCATGCAGTGAGTCCTGATGTCGGTAGTGGTAGCGCCCTTCTGCTTGAGTTGGCTAGTCTTGAGCCTAAGCCAATCCGCATAGTCACGGACATTGTAGTTGAGTTCCGCAAACTTGGACACAGAGTTGGCTATCTCAGCCCTGATGGTGTCAGGGTCCACGGACGTGTCAATGGCACTTTCATTGAGAATGTACTTGAATAAAAGCAGACCGCACTCCTTTCCGTCTACCGTGTATTCGTCGGGATCAGAGGTGATGCTACCGTAGGCCCTGGCATTGAGTGATTCCTTGAGGCATTGTAGCAACATGTTGTCGTCCTGGGCCTGGCGAGAGGCCACACCCAGGTACGTCTTGGCATAGGCCTTGATGAGCTCTTCTGAGATCTCACCGTGATGACTGCAGAAGTCAACCGTAATGCCACCTGCTTTGCCGATCTGATCAATAGCCGCTGGAGGCTGCATGATCGAGAGGTTGCAGGACACCCCTCTATCTCTCATCTTGTTCAGGAAGTTCTGGGTGTTTGCCGTATCCAAATCATACTTTTCCTGAACATCATCATACACCGAGGATGTAGCCTTGTAGTATAGACTGTACCCTGGCTTGGTTTCAAAGTCTAGGAGACCAGCCGTTGACTGGGCTGGTGTTAGAGCAAACTTAGGCGGTGCCGGCGCTGGAGCGCCGGTCTGGCCAGTGCCGGTAGGCGGCTGCTGCTGCCTAGCTTGTGCTGCTTGGAGATCCTGTTGAAGTTGAAGTATCTGCTGCTGAAGCTGCTCCACAACTTGGGGATCCACCGTCTGCTCCTCCTCCTTGGTCTCTTCAGTGCCTCCTCTAGGAGATGGAGGCTGAGATTGAGGCTTCTTTCCTCCTCTTTTGCCTGACATGGTCTTGGCTGGAGAAACTTGGCTTGAGGGTCTGAGAGATGCTTGAAAGAACTCCTTGAGATGGAGATCGATGACTTGAGATAGACCGGTCGGTTGTTTCGATCGATCGTTACGTGTTGAATAAAGATAGCAGCCAGTTCACTGCTTTTGAATGCTTCTTCCGATGGCTGTAGCTCTTGCTGTGGTCGATTGGTGCAGACCAAACCACTTGGAGAGCTGTAGTAGCACTAGAAGAAGAGATACCGCTAGTAGGTAGCTTGTTGCGAAGCAATTTGAGTGCAAACTCGTGCTCCGAATGAAAAACTGTGAGTGGAACTTGATCTCGGAGCAGCCCTTTTTGTTGGCGATTTGCACCGGATCGCTTGGTTCCCCAAGAACGCCTGCCTAGGCAATCTTGTCAAGCTAAGTAATAGCTCTCCGAGCAATGTTCAAGCGTTGGAATTGGTTAAATACTTAGGAAGATACGGCAACCGGAAGTATCGATCTCAACTGTCACTGACAGTTGAGATGCTTGTTAGCCAAAATGTGAGCGTTTTAAAGAAAAGCACTGGCACGTATGTTGCCGGACGTTTTACCGGTAAATTACCGGTCATATCGAGTCATTGCCGTGTGTGCGTGACTCTTTCGCTAAGTAACCTCTTCGGGAGCCGGTATGCTGTCGTTATTAGGCCGTGCCGGTGTACGAAGTATCGATGAGGTTAACTTGCTCACAAAATGCGAAATTCCGTGTTCAACTGAAGTTTTGAGCTGTGTTTAAGCCGCGATCAGTTGAGCTCTCCTCCTACTATGGCTGACCACAGTCGTTGGAGGTCTTCTTTATACTCCAATAGTACTATTCGTGTACTCGGACCGTCTGCACAAGCCGTTCGATAGCTCCGTTTAGGTCCTTTTTGATGGAGTGTCATGGTGGGCATTATCATGCTCCATTTTTACTGACCAGATCGTTCGATCCTAACGTCAGCTACCATGTGAGTATTTCGATAATCCAGTGATAGAAATTATAAGCTTTAAACTAGCTAGAGCCATCCTTGCCTAGAGGTCTGTCCATCCAACCTGTGAGTGACTAGATAATAGATGCAAAAGATAGTGGTGAAATGGTTATTTCCCCACACTCCCTCTTGGACTGACCGTGCAAGATGGTGATGCTGACTTGATGCGGGAGCGTCTGGATTGCAACAAATAACTTGGTGATGACCTTTGAACTAAGGCCCCACACCACGAGACTTCATGCTTGAACAAAAAAAACTAAAAATGGCAGTGGTGTTGCCTGCAGATGAGTTACCATCCCAACAACCACTTCCGGTGCCTGACCAACAATTCCACGGCAAGGGGCTTGGTGAGCATGTCGGCTGGCTGGGACTCCGTGTCGATTCTCTCGAAGCTGAACGGAGCCCCCTCACGGCTTGTGTACTCCATGAAATGGAAGTACTTGTTGTTGATGTGCTTGGTCCTGGGTCGCATCCTTGGGACCGAAGCAATCGCCAACGCGCCGTTGTTGTCCTCGAAGGCCGTGCAGTGGATGACGGGCTCATTCGGGACGATGTTGAATCCCAACTCCTTCATTTCGTTGAGCATGCGATGGAGGGGGATGGTCTTGCGAAGAGCTGAAGACAGGCCGATGAACTCACTCTCTGTGCTGCTGAGAGCTATCTCGCCTTGCATTTGACTCTTCCACAAGATGGGCACTCCAGCGTAGGTTAGGATGTACCCATGTCGGGAGCGTGCCGTGTCGATGTCCTCACCGGCTAGCTCAGGGTCCCAGGCACCTGCGAAGTCGGCGTCGCAGTAAAGCTCCAATCCCTTGGTTGGATCCGGGCGCATGATGAGTCCCTTGTCCTTTGTTCCAAGGAGATACCTGCCCAACCACTTTGCCGCATTGCCGTGTTCCAACTTCGGATCCGAGCAGAACCTGGCCAGCATGTGGGTGGCATAACTGATGTCTCCTCTGGTTGACTGTTCGAGGAAGTTCAGTTTCCCGATGACCCGACGGTAGTTGAAGCTGCCATCGAAGTTGGGAGAGTCGGGATGCCTGGACAGGAGCTTGGAACTCGCCATTGGGGTGTCTTTGGACTTGGCACGTGGTTGGTTGAGACCGAGATCCTCGAGGATGGACTCGATGAGCCTGGGCTGAGTCAAATGGAACTCGTTGCCAACTCTCTCAACATGAACTCCCAGGAAGTCAGAGATGTCGCCTTCATCCGTGATGCCGAGCTTTGCTTGTTCAATCTCAGCTAGGATGCTTTCAACCTCTGCTTGGGATGGTCCTGCAAGGATGGAGTCGTCGGTGTAGAGAACGTACATGCAACTTCCCTTGAAGAAGACACACTCGTCGAAGCGTGAAATCGTGAAGCCGATGCTCTCCAACTTGTCCTTGAGGTGAAGGTACCATTGACGTCCCGCAGCCTTGCCACCGTAGACATTCTTGTGGACTTCCAAGACCCATTCATGAGGATTGTCAACACCGTCAATGTCGATGCCTTTCGGAATCTTCATGTACTGAACAACCTGAATGGGGGCTTGTGGGAAGGCTTGGACGTAGTCGATCTGTTTCGTGTACCAGTTGTTCACTAGTGTCAGAGCAAGCTGAAGTCGGACCGCTGGCCAGGAAGCTGTGGGGCTGTAGGTTTGATCGTAATCGAGACCTTCAATCTGCCTGCTTCCATCTAAATTCAGTCTTGCCTTGTGCTTGTAACACTCTCCTGTGAGCACTCTGCGTTTGCGCTTCATGGCCCACACTCCGGGAAGAATGCGTGCGTCGCTGGGAATTTCGGATCTCTTCTTGAGAATGAAGTTGCCGTTGTCCCATTGGTCGACGAACTCTTTGATCATTGCTTCCTGAAACTGCGCCGCATCTGGTTCCTTCATTGCCTCATGATAGTACAATGTGTCTGGATCGGCTGATGCTGCGTAGGCGGAGATGGGATCCTCGTCCTCCTCTTCGGCGATTGGAAACAAAGTGGAGTAGGAGAACAGCTCGCCACACACGGGATCGTGCTCTTGAAGTGGCTGCTTGGAGTCCTTAGGAGTAGTTGCTTCAATGATTTCCGTTGCGAGGGCATCCACTAGCCGATTGCCGATGACGGGCTTGCTGACTCGTTTGGATCTGCGGAGACCCGAGTCCTCCGTGGCAGGCTGGCGTGGTGCCTCGGTTGAAGTTGAAGTGCCCTCTTGGATTGGATCCGGACCGACGGTGTCGGGATCCTTGAACCGAACTTGGGGCTCGTGGTGCATCTCCCTCTGATTTGCCGTTGGCTCCAGCGTGAACGTGGGCTCCCTCTGATCCCCCTGTTTAGGTTCTCGAAGGTTCTTCACATCCATGCTTGGGGCCTTAGCGAAACCACAGACAGCTTGCCACATGGAAGGCGGTGACTTGCCTCCGAAAGACTTCTTCATCGTGTGGAACGATGGATCAAACCGCACATGAAACTGTGGAGAGACTCTTCCTGTTTGTAGGTTTAGGACAAGAGCCACAGACCGAGCGTGGAATGGGGACCTTCCAAGGTAGACTCCCACTCTTGCTCTCTCTGACCATTTGTGTTTGATGCCGCCGGCGCTCTGCAGTGCGCTGTCTAGGACATAGACCGGACATCCAAACGGTTTCCAATGCTTCGGTTCGGGCTTGATCGAGAACTTGGTAAGTAGTTCGATGGGGGAGCGCTTGAGGGAACCTGTTGGAGCTTCATTCACTTGCTCATTTGCTAGTCTAAGACCGTAGGGCCAGAGATGGACCGTGATTGCCTCCGGCCAACGAGCTTCGGCGTGAATGAGAATGGTCCTTGTAAGTTCCTGTAGCTCTTTGATTCTCCTCTCCGCGATGCCGGACTGGAAGTGTGCGTTGACTCCCGAATAAGAGTAGCCTTGTAAGTTGGCTGCACATGCCTCCTTCCATGCGAGAGAGTTGAACACCCCGTTGTCCGCGTGATAGTGTTGAACCTTGATTCCGAAGGTGGCTAACTTGCGTTCCCAGAGAGCCTTCCCTTCTAAGGTTTCCTTTGCTGTTTGCGTCTTCTGGAGATGGACATAGCTGAGTCGAGTGTAGTGATCGACGAAGATGGTGGCATAGTTGTACCGTTTGTTTGTGATCCAACCAGCCATTTGAGCTATCAATCCAGGAGTTGGTGACTTGAGCATGTCAACGGAGACACACTGACCTGCCCTTGTGATCTTGACCGTCGGTTTGTCTTCATCAGACTTGGGTTTGTCCCGCCACGGTCTCCTGGTAGCCTTGCCGTACATGCAGGCCGAACACACTGGCACTGCACATGTGGCGAACTTCTTTGGCAGAACTCCACACTTTGCCAGCGCCTGTAGCTTGCCGAAGCCCAGGTGATTGCTGTTGTGATGGATCCTCAAAAGTTGGGCTGCTATGTTCTCCATGTGATCTTCCTCATCCTGTTCCACCACTTGAGATGTAGTTCCGTCATCTGGGGCAACTGTAAAGTCAATCTCTCGTGGTTGCTCTTTGGATGAGTCTCCCTCTGAATCGCTTGTCCAGTCTGCAATCCAATCATCAGGATGGTCAGTGTCTGAGTTGACGCTGTCCTCTTCGTCATCAGAGACCACTGCAGTGTCGTCAATGACTAGAGGATCCTTGATGTTTTCCTCAGTGTCCAATCCAGCCTCTTGTAGGAATAGGTGGAACTTGGAGTAGCCTGGGGAAATGGCGAAGTTTCCGACGTTTGTTCGAGGGTCGATGTCAATGATCAGTTGTGATTTCCTGCCATTCCATTCCATGATCATCTGCTTGGCCGTGGTGTCGACATGAGGGGAAAGGTGGTGCTTTTCCAATCCCATTTTGAGGCGCATTTGAGCCCAGTGTTGGGGGCTGAATAGTCTCATGTCTCCCTCTGGAACGTAGTAGCTTTCCGGAATTTCGAAAACATGGACTTGTCCGGTGCGATCCTGAACGGTCCAGCGGAGGGTGCCTTTCATTACGGTGCCAGAGTAGATGCCAGTGAAGGTCTTGACCTTCTTGTTGCAAGGGACGAGGGTGCCTGGAACAAAGTCTGGACGGAACGGAGAGATGCATGCGGAAGCCCTAGTGTCAAAGCCGCAGCGCCTGGTGTCTGTGTCGAACATGTCCGAGGGGGGAGGTGGATCGAAGAAATCCTCCGCCTCGGCGTTGTTGATCAGCAAGGATGCAGCGGAGATGTAGTCCGTTATGGGCTGAAAAGAGGGATCCATGGGGCGAAGTGACTGTTGGACCGTCCGAAGAGCCGAATAGGAAGCCTGAGGTGTGACTCCTTTAGCCTGCAGAACAGCCGCCACCATGGATGCCGCGAATAGTCTTGATCTTGAAGTGGACCGTTGATGTCCAACGTGGTGACCGCGTAGACTTTGAGGTCGTGAGTGTAGGCGTAGATCTTGATAGGCCTGCCGGGCTCGAGCTGCACGTAGTACTTGACGTTGGACCCGCTTGCTGCTCGGAGGCCGGGGCCCGCTGGAAGCCTGAGACGGGAGACAGTGGGTGAGGAGTGACCTAAGGGTCTTTAGAACATTAGTAATTATGTGATGGGTTCCTGTGAGAACGGATGTCAATTTAATCCAATGTCGGGTCTGGCGCCAAGAGATCTCCGTCCGAGGGATGTGCCGGTCCGCCGTGCAATCATAGAAGAACACAATGATAAAAGCCGCCACATAGAGGAGAAGGCGCAGCCATCCGGAACACAGGAGTTTGATAAGCCGTTCCGTGAACCATTCATAAATGCCCCGGCATCTCGCGATAACCGGGGGAACCCTTCATTTCTTGTCGCCGGTTCGAATGGCCTGATAGGCCGTCACGGCTCTGCCAGCTCGATCGTTCTTGGGAGTCGAATTGGATCCGCCGGATCCTGAAGCTTCGGCTTTAGCCTGGCATTCGTGACTAGGGTGCCTGCCCCACTTCTTGTGGTGAGTGCAATACCAGTACTGCACTCCCTCTATTTCGATAGGCTTGGAGGGATCCGTGGGTGCCGCCTTCTTGCGTAGCTCCTTAGGGTACGGCTTGATGTCCTTCTTGGGACCGTCGCGCTTCTTGTCACCCTTCTTCTTGCCGGGACCCTTGCCTCCGCCGCCGTTCTTGTTAGCCTTGGTTAGTTTGTTGATAACCTTGCGTTGTTCCTTGAGTTCGGCTTGGAGTGTGACTAGAGGGTCTTCCCTGGTGGCCGGAGCAATTTGTGCACGCTTTAGGTCTAGGCTCATGGTGTCTTCCTTGTCCTTGACCCGATTGAGTAGGTGCTTGTAGGAATAGTCTTCCGTTGGATGGTCTCTGATGTAGTCCCGCTGCGTGTTGACATACCTAACCATCTCAGGGTCTGGGTGAGAGAGCAAAGCAGTCATGCAGTGAGTCCTGATGTCGGTAGTGGTAGCGCCCTTCTGCTTGAGTTGGCTAGTCTTGAGCCTAAGCCAATCCGCATAGTCACGGACATTGTAGTTGAGTTCCGCAAACTTGGACACAGAGTTGGCTATCTCAGCCCTGATGGTGTCAGGGTCCACGGACGTGTCAATGGCACTTTCATTGAGAATGTACTTGAATAAAAGCAGACCGCACTCCTTTCCGTCTACCGTGTATTCGTCGGGATCAGAGGTGATGCTACCGTAGGCCCTGGCATTGAGTGATTCCTTGAGGCATTGTAGCAACATGTTGTCGTCCTGGGCCTGGCGAGAGGCCACACCCAGGTACGTCTTGGCATAGGCCTTGATGAGCTCTTCTGAGATCTCACCGTGATGACTGCAGAAGTCAACCGTAATGCCACCTGCTTTGCCGATCTGATCAATAGCCGCTGGAGGCTGCATGATCGAGAGGTTGCAGGACACCCCTCTATCTCTCATCTTGTTCAGGAAGTTCTGGGTGTTTGCCGTATCCAAATCATACTTTTCCTGAACATCATCATACACCGAGGATGTAGCCTTGTAGTATAGACTGTACCCTGGCTTGGTTTCAAAGTCTAGGAGACCAGCCGTTGACTGGGCTGGTGTTAGAGCAAACTTAGGCGGTGCCGGCGCTGGAGCGCCGGTCTGGCCAGTGCCGGTAGGCGGCTGCTGCTGCCTAGCTTGTGCTGCTTGGAGATCCTGTTGAAGTTGAAGTATCTGCTGCTGAAGCTGCTCCACAACTTGGGGATCCACCGTCTGCTCCTCCTCCTTGGTCTCTTCAGTGCCTCCTCTAGGAGATGGAGGCTGAGATTGAGGCTTCTTTCCTCCTCTTTTGCCTGACATGGTCTTGGCTGGAGAAACTTGGCTTGAGGGTCTGAGAGATGCTTGAAAGAACTCCTTGAGATGGAGATCGATGACTTGAGATAGACCGGTCGGTTGTTTCGATCGATCGTTACGTGTTGAATAAAGATAGCAGCCAGTTCACTGCTTTTGAATGCTTCTTCCGATGGCTGTAGCTCTTGCTGTGGTCGATTGGTGCAGACCAAACCACTTGGAGAGCTGTAGTAGCACTAGATGAAGGGATACCGCTAGTAGGTAGCTTGTTGCGAAGCGATTTGAGTGATTACTCTTGCTCCGAATGAAAAACTGTGAGTGGAACTGAATCTCGGAGCTGCCTTTTTCATTGGCGATTTGCTCCGGATCGCTTGGTTCCCCAAGAACGCCTGCCTAGGCAATCTTGTAGCCCTAATTGAGAGCTCTCTGAGCGATGCTCAAGTGTAGGAATTGGGCGGATACTTAGGAAGATACGGCAACCGGAAGTATCGATTTCAACTGATAAGCCGGCTTGGCTTGTTGTCAGTGAAAATGTGAGCGATTTAAAGCAAAGCACCGGGCCGTACTGGAACGGATTGATTTAACCGTCAATTACCAGTAGAATGACTAGTTACTTAGGCGCAAATGACGTGCGCGCCGTATGTGTGTGACATCGCCCTAAGTGCAGATCCGGGAGTGGCGATGCCGGTGCTCGTATCCTCCGTGAGGGTAACTTGCTCACAAAATGCAAAATTCCGGTTTTCACCTGAAGTTGCAAGCCTCATTTAGGCTGCTTTTGGTTGCGATATCCGGATACTATGGCTGGCCATAGTCGTTGAGGGCATCCTCTATACTATAGTAGTACTTTTGGTGTACCGGAGCTGCCGTTCGGACCGGCCGATGGCTCCGTATAGGGACTGTCCTGGTGGGCATTTGATTGAATGACCAGTTTCCTGAGTAGGTTCAGTCGAACCTAACGTCAGCTACCATGTGACAATTTCGAGTAATCCAGTTTAGAAATTTTGAGCTAAGCTAGCTAGAACCATCCTTGCCTAGAGGTCTGTCCATCCAACCTGTGAGTGACTAGAC